>WAAG01055684.1:7836-76425 GCA_013390105.1 Tichodroma muraria | reverse complement strand
CCGGGCCGGGGCGCGCGGGGGGCGGGGCCGGCGGCTCGCGGGCTCCTCTTAAACCCCGCGCATCCTCCGCGCCTTCATCCTCGTCCTCCTCACCGACATCCTCGTCATCCTCACAGTCACCATCCCCACCATCCCCACAGCGGCGGCGTCCTGGGCAGCGTCCGGATCGGGCGGGTGAGGTGGCGACCGTAGCGGAGGGTTGGGCAGGGGCCGCCGCATCCCGATGGCCACAGGTTGCATCATCCGCGGGAGCGGGATGTGGGGGGGAGAGAGCTGGGGGTGGCCGTGCCCCGCATCCCGGAGGGGATGGAGGATGGAGGGCTGCGGACTGGAGCGGGTTGCCCACAGAGGCTGTGGAGTCCCCGTGGGTGAGGCTGTTCCAGAACCGTCTGGGTGCGATCCCGTGCCATGTGCTCCGCGGTGGCTCTGCCTGCGCAGGGAGGTTGGACCAGGTGCCGCACTGTGGTCCCTTCCAGCCTGACCCATCCTGTGGTTCTGTGCCACACAGCTGGGCTTCTGGTTTGGTTTCGTGATGCCGGGAAGAGGCAGCTGCGGTGAGGGGTCAGGGGAGCGCCGGGGCCGCCCGCGGGCGGTGCTGGCTCTGCTGCGGTGCCCAGGACGGGCCGGAGGATGCCTGGCGGCGCCTCCTCTGAGACCGGGGCAGAGATGGGCTCTCTCTGCTTTTCGTACAGGTTCACGGGATGACTTTGTGCCTTTTGGGTTTCTCTCGCGATTTGGCACCGGCTCTCCAGCAGGTCTTGGCTCGCTGCCCATTGTTCTTGTGGGTGCCATGTGTTCTCCTGCAAGGTTTTTTTGGCAAGTCTGGCTGATGCACTGGACCACGAAGCTTATTTTTTGCATTTTATTTCATATATTGCCCCTCCCCATTTGGGAGGCATCTGAAATTGACTAGGACCTGAGGGAGCTGTTCAGTAGCAGTGTTAATAATGCCCCTGGTGTCTTGAACCAGCCACAACTTGTGATTCTACTGTTCCTGGTTGAGTATCTAGTCTGCTGTGTACTCCTGTAATCCTAAAGCCTTTGACCATGGAGATTTTGGAGTGCTGGGCCCAGTTCCAGCTGAGTTGCTCACTCTGTTTACCCTTGCCAGGAGCCTGTTTGCTGATTTGAGGCGCGAGAGCTCCGCGTTCTGCAACGCTTGCGCTGCGGAGAGGCGGAAAAACACAGAGTGTGGAGGCAGGTGAAATGCGGTTAATCTTACGTGAGAGAGAAAGGCCATTTCCTGGGGGGCTGGGACCTGCTCAGAACCCGGTGTTTCTCTTCTGTAGTTAGATCACCATTAATAACGTGTGGTTTAGGTGCCAGTGCGGGCCCAGTGCTGGGGCGTTCGCGCTCGGCATCCTTTCCATACTGCTGGTGGCTCTTGGTGTCCTGCCGTACCCTCTGTGTGTGAGCTACCCAGCTTTCCTGAAGCCAGAGCCTGCTTCTAACGAGGGTGGTGGCAGCCAGGGTCGTGAGTGACCCGTGTCCTGGAGCGTGCGGGCTCAGGGACATCACTGAGCTGGCGCTGGCAGCACGGCAGCCTGCCAGGGTGCCTGGCATGGGCTGGCTCTGGCTACTGGCCTGTGGCCTGCATGTGAACACAGGAACCAGGCACACAGCAGTGCCGTGCTCGTGGCTGCGCTGGGGATCCTGCTGGAAGCTCCACAGGTGCAGCCGGAGTGGTGGCAGCTGGGCTTTCCCACAGCTTTGACGCAAAACGTGCATCAGCCAAAAAGCTGCCTTCCTGCCCAGCTCTCTGCCAGGCTTTATCAGAGCTAACAAAAGTTGTGAAGCCTTGCAGGAGGCACCATAATGCTGGGGAAGGGGTGCTGTGCTTCTGCCTGTCTTACCGACCTGGTCAAAAACTGAGAGCAGCTCCCGCTTTTTGTCATGCTGGGCAACTTGCTTAATCTCTGAGCCTCTGTCACCCTACCTGGAATCCTCCTCTCCCTGTGCTTGGTGAGCTGGGCAGATCAAGAGCACTGCTGCAGTGTTGGTCCATCCCTGGGTGCTAAGGAGGGGGAACTAGAAGCAGGGAAAGAAATACTTAAAGCTTCTGAGTGCAACAGGTAAAAACGCAGATAAAGCATTCTCCAGTCTTTTCCCTAGTGCTGCTGTGCTCCTGAAGACATCAGTCTTCACTCAGAAGACTTACCACATGAGTCCAGGCAGGGCTGGTGTGAACTGCCTTTCAGGAAATGGAGCTGTCAGACACCTGTGTGAGGGCTGCAGGCACAGTTTCTGTCCTTCTGTGGGGGCACAGCAAACAGAGCACTCCCCTGTTCTCCCTGGCTGATTTCTAGAATAGCAATTGCCACAGCAGTGGAAGTTGCTTTGCTGCCAGAGTTCAATCTTTGCAATGTTACAGAGGTGAGGGCATTAAAGAGCTGCCCCTTTCCTTTCAGAAGGTTATGAGTGTGCCAGTCTGGCTTTTAAAGAGCAATCATCGAGAGGACATGCATGTGCCCACCTGCTCTGTAGGAGAAAATGGAAATAAGACTTTGGATTCTTGAAGGATCCCTTCCTAGAGCCAGATGTTAATTCATTCCCCTGTTACTTCAGGTCACTTGATATCTCCTGACACAGGAGGGGTGGCTGCTCCTGAGGAGGTAGCAAGGACACACACACTCACAGAAAAACCACAGCAGCAAAACAGCCCAAATGCTGGACTTTCTCCTTAATCTGTTGCAGCTATGGTGTTTCCAAAGGCTGGATGGGTACTGCTGCATCTGGTTATCTGCAAAGATCCTGCAGCTCTGTAAGACCCTGTGGTACTCAGGCTGAGCAGAACTGTTCTGCAGTGGTTTATTTGTAGCTGCTTAACATCATCAAGTTTCCCTTTCTCAGGCTGCAGCATAATGGAATTCTGTATCTCATCCCTCCCTGGGCAGTCACCCCTGGGGCCATCTCCCTCTGATTCAGCTCTTACACCTGCCTTTTGGACAGCTTCATCTGTGCTGCAGGCCAGACTCCAGTTAATTTGGTGTTGCACGCAGGATGTTTATTTAAATAGTGCCGTACATCAGTGCTGGTATCGCACACTGTACACAGCCACAGGAACTGTGGCTCCTGACTCATCCGTGCAGAGAGTTCAGCTCAGGCTGCTCGGGGATTGATTTCCCTCACGGGCCTTCAGTCCCGTTCTCTAGGAGCTGAGAAATAGTTTAGGTCTTGGGTTCCCTGTGGAGATGGATCCAGGGGTGTGAGCCTTGCCCATGAGACTTTCTGGATCTTGTACCTCTGAGTCCTACTCCCCTTCGTGACTTAGGTTTAAGTGGCTTTGTAAATTGTATTTCTGATTAATTTTCTTTTTTTTTTCTTTGTGTGATCTGCAGATATAATGGCAGGAGCTAGTCAGGCTTTTCTAGTTAGACTCTACCCACACCTCCAGCTAGTTTTGGGAATGTTCCCCTTTACAGGAAAATTAAATTCAGGCTGACAGAATTTTTTTCCTAAAGATGGGCAGCTCTTCCTGCAGCTTATCTCCCTCGGCCTCTGCTGAGCAGTGTTCAGCTGCAGCTACAGAAGCAGAGTTGCCATCCTCCTGTCCTGCCTTCCCAGAAATAAAAGGCTATTTCGGGCCTGTGGGGAGGATCAGGATGGGGATTTGGATGTCCTAGACCACCTCTGCCCCCTGTTTTGCTGAGGTTGTGTCGCCTAGGGCTGTAAGCAATGCATTATGTTGCTTAAGGTTAGTATTTGGTGACAGGATTTTTGTTGGCACTGCATGTGTTTAGCTTTTTGTCCCTCTTCATTTTTGTTCAGAGTTGAAGCCCCATTATTGAAGCTTTGATCAAACATCAAGTATTGCCATTATAAAAATATGAGAGACTCTCACAGCTTATTTGAGGGCAGTAAATACAGCTTTTTCTCAGTTTCTGCTGTTCAAGAAGTAATGGGAGTTAACTGTACTAACAGTAGTTTGCTATTAGTAAATTATTAAATTTTTTGACTTACAGTAAAGGAAATGAGATGCTATTGCCCAGTCCAGAGGGAATCCTCCAAAAGGCAGCTTTTTGAGAGCCACATTATTTTCTTTCCTGCCATCAATACAAAGAACAAATACTGTAAACCTCTTAATTTTTTTTTTTTACTGCAATGAATTTCTCCCTCTTTCATCTCAGTTTTTGGACGCTCTTGAAAGACACTGAGAGCTGGTGTTTTAAAGCTCTTAATGGTTTTGTGCTCTGAAAAGCAAAACAAAATTTGTGGCTTCCTGTCTCTAAACCCTTGCTGCTTTTCCCCTGCGTTTTGAAATTATTTGATCCTTTGGCAGCAAGGCCCCCTTTTTAGCTGGACTTTGTCAATATTGTCAGATATTGTCAACAGTGTTACCTGTGGCAGAGGCAGTTGCTGTCTGCATCCAGTGTTTCATGCCAGCTGCCTGAGGGAGCATGTGCCTCATAGGAAACCTTGAAAATCCTCCAGTATTTTTCCTTTACCAAAAAACCCCCACTGATACTCTGGACTGTGAACCAGAGTATCCTAGAAAGAGAAGTGGGGTCTGGGTTTCACTCTGGAGCTGGAAGTAAGATGATTCCTGGTAGCAAAGACAGGTTGGTGTTAGATTTTGTGTATTTATGGGATCTTTGCTTTTTTTAGACTGGTGTCTCTCACTCTAACCCTGGTCAGTAGTCTATGACAGGTTATAGTCCATCTTGGCTCTTGGGGCATGTATTAACCTGATTAAATAGAATTCTATCATTTTGGTGGGATGGAAATCTTTTTATCTTGAGGGAGAATTATTTTAAGTCTTAGTCTGGAAAGTTGATCTTTTCAGAGGGTTTTTTGTTTCCTAGAGGAGAGCAATTTAAATGCTTTAGGCATTTTCTTCAAGGCAGCATGCAAGAAGGGCATTGGTGTGCCTGAGGCAGCAGTGGTTAGTGGCCCGTGTTAACTTGCAGGATCAAATACTAAAGGTCACTGATGCTGTGATCCCAATTTTTTTCCCAGTTTTCTCACCAGCCCAGAGTTTTCTCATCAACTCTGTGAGATCTTAAATATGTGTGTCCATCTGTCAGAAGGAGGATGAGGCCAGGGGCCCTTTCCAGCGTAATTCAGTAAAGGAAAGAGCCGAACCTTGCTACAAAACAGTGACCAAAAAACCAAATATTAGGGGAAAAAAAACCCCTCATGCTTGCAAAGATTTCAGCTAGATTTTTGTCTTTAATTGATAGGAAACAGCCAGGATCTGTGAACAACAGGTAGGAGAAATTAACTTACTATTTTGTACTTACTAATTTCTGGAGCAAAAAGCTGCTAAGAGCATGAACTGTTTGCTGTGTGTGTTACATGCAGCATCACTGTAGCTGTGCATGCAACACTAATTAATTTTGGGTAGAAACTTGTGAGATTTTGCTGTCCTCAAGGGTGCCTCTGTTCCTGGACAATGCCTTTTCCAAAGTTGTGTACAGGGTCTTTTGGGGACATCACCCTTTCACCCTTTGTGTCTCTAGGACTGTATTTCCTGTGAACTGAAGTATTTCCTATTACTTTTTGTGGCTTTCAAGCTCCTGGAGTTGCAGAAGGTCTGATAAAAGATGTTTTGTGCTTACTTTCTGTCTCTGAGCTGTGGAGGATGGGGCAGAGGGAAGATTAGGTAATGCAGGAGGGACAGTGTCAGGAAACCCTCCATCAGTCTTGCACAATACCTCTGCTGCATGATTTAGTTTTAATCCTGTTTATAGAAGTCATGTTCACTTGGTTTTTCAGCTTCTTTCTTTTCCCTATGAAAAAGATGTGTGTGGTTTGCCCCTGTGAGAGAGTTTCCTGATAGTTTTATTTTTTTTTCCTTCTAACTTGTATGATCTGCAGCTTTGAAGAGGATTCCAGTCTTGTGACCCACGGCAGTCGTTCTCCTGAAGAAAATCCAGTTTCCTGTGCCACCACCCCCACCAAAAACCATGGAGAAGTTTGTATCAGAAAGGCCTGTTCCTGTGTCTAAGGTACTCACAGGTCTTTGGGGAATGCTGTTTGCCCATCTTTCCATCACCAGGATTTAGGAGAACCTTGTCTGTTTCCAGGGAGATTTCTCAGTTGTTTTGCTGAAATTCTGTGGAGGCAAGGGATTAATAAATAAAAATAAATAAAATAAACCGAAGGGATTAATGCTGGGCGTACTGGAGTGGAAGTGCAGGCTGAACAAGGGGAGAAACTTCCAGTTTTATCAGAAGCTCTTTGGCTGGAGAACTTTCCAGGGAAGGGCTAAGACCAAGAGGTTTCAAGGCCAGGTTGGATGGGGCTCTGAGCTGCTGTGGAGGAAGGTGCTGTTGAAACTTTTCTGGAAGAAAGGTTCTCTGTGACCACCAGTAGCAGTGCAGAGTCTTCTGGCACAGTTTTCTAATTAGTCACCAAGCAGTCTTACTGTATTCTAGTCTGCTTGGAATGGGGAGCTTTTATTTCAGAGAGCTTTTGGTGTGGGAGGGGCGTCTCCCATGAGAATAGTCCTGGGTTTTTTGTATCTGTGGAGGCTTGTTACAGTGGTGTGTTTGAATTATCTTTGTGTAGAGCACTGTGGTGAGCTTTTGCTCCCAAACTGGCAGTGCAAGATTCTCATGTTGGTGATGAGGATTTGGCAAATTGAGATCATCCTGAAACACTTCCCCATCCTCAAGTACTATGGAAACATCAACTTCTTTTTTTTTTTTTAAATTTTCTCTTCCTTCTCCCTCCCCCAAGAATGAAATCCCTACTCTTCCTTCCCAGAAGAAGCCAGATACAAACTCATGCCCTCATGCACCTGCCAAATATTTTATCTCTGGTGGGGTGGACACTGAGAACTGCAATGCTAATGAGAAGGAAAGGCAGTGGATCCGCCCTGATACACCCAGCAAATGCACCTGGAAGCTTGGGAAACCCCTCTCTGCCTCCCCCCATCATCATGCCACCCTGTAAGTGTTACCGTATTTGCTGATTTTCAGCACAAATCCAGGTCTGAGTAATCCATGTTTTGGGTCAAGGACTTGATGTTGTGAGTTTGTGTCCAGTTGGATATTCCTTTGAACTAAAATAGCTAAAACAGTCAGCCTGATAAAGGAGAATGAGAAAGCTAGTGGAAATAAAAGGCAATAAATGTGTGTGTGGTTGTTGTGTGACCCTTCTGTGAATACACTGACTTTGTGTTTGTACCAGGCCAGAGCCTCCGAAGATCCTGCCAAACATCCTGAATAAAGTTGGCAATACACCTTTGGTGCGGATCAACAAGATTGGGAAGCACTTTGGGCTCAAGTGTGAACTCTGTGAGTTGCTGCAGGCACAGAACAAACTAACAAACACTGTTTCAGGAACTTGGGTAGTTCGGGCTAGTAGTGTCATATAACCTGGCCACAGGAGTGCAGGTGACTGGCAGGAAATGGTGAGGGAAAATTCCTGGTTTTCCTTGGCAGATTTTCTGGGTTTTAGGATTTGATCATCTAAAACATCTTTCAGTTTGTACCTCTTGAGAACAATTCCTGCAGCTTTTCCATTTCTGTAGAAAACGCAGAATGTTTTTAGTAGAAAATAATTTTTTAAATTTAAAGATGCTGTGTCAAGTTTTGACTTCTGCTATTCAGAGTATTCATCAAAATGCAGCTCTGCAGTTATCACTCAAGATCACTGGAAATGATTAAAGGGGTGAAACTCTCAGTGAATGTTTTTTTGGTCTGGTTGGGTTTTTAAACCCAGCCATACTGTAGATATTAGGAGGCTCTGATCAGAGTCCTGAAAGGTGGTGAAGGGATTAATGCTGACAGTACTGGAGTGAAAGTGCAGCCTGAACATGGGGAGGAACTTCACTTTGATCAGAACTCTTTGGCTGGAGAACTTACCAAGAAAGGGGCAAGACCAGGTCTTAAGGCCAAGTTGGACGGGGCTTGGAGCAACGTGTTCTGGTGGGAGGTGTCCCTGCCCAGGGCAGGGGGGTGGAGCTGGATGAGCTTTGGAAGCCCTTCCAGCCCTGCTGGTTGTTGTTTGCAGTGGCCAAGTGTGAGTACTTCAACGCCGGGGGCAGCGTGAAGGACCGCATCAGCCTCAGGATGGTGGAGGATGCTGAGAAGGCTGGCATCCTGAAGCCTGGGGACACCATCATAGAGCCAACCTCTGGGAACACAGGTAGGGGATGGAGAGACTGAGAAAAGTGTGGGGGAAATGCTGTGGTGGTTTTCCTGGAAGAGGCAGGTTTGAGATTGCAGCCTGTGCAAGGGGGAAAGGGAATCCCCTCCTGCCTGCCTGGTGCAGGGAGCAGTGCCTCTTCCATCTCACACAAGGAACAATTCTGCAGTGTCCTGTGATGACCAGAGCAGGTGGGAAGGAGTTCTTGCTCAACTGCAGAGCCTCTTTGCTTTAAAAGAAAAGAAGTGCTAGGCCAGACTCACAAGAGTCTTTAGGAATTCAAGTCTGGCTGAAATTATTGTGGGAAAAAGCACCCATAAGGCTGGTGTGAATCTGGATCTTCCCCTTCTTTCTGTTGGGGAAGTCCCATGGTTCCTCTGTCAGGTTTGAGGAACAGCCCTTTCCATGCTGATGCAGTTGAGATGGGAGATGAGCTGCATCCTTGCAGCGCTGCCTGGCAGAGCCCCTGCACACCTGGATTGTCAGCAGATTCCACCTGGGTCCACATTTCCTCCCTGTAGGGCAGGAGGAAGGAACAGTTCCCTTGAGTCAGGGGCCAGGGCAGAGCATCTTATGATCTGAGCAGTCTGGAGTTAACTCTGGGCTCCTGTGTCAAAGCTGTAATTGTGGTAAGCTGCTTTGTTCATGGGGAGTCAAACACACCTGGAATATTCCCCCTTGAGTCAAATATAAAATACATAATATTGTTAAATAGAGATAGTTAAATATCTAATACACTGCCTCCTCTGAGGAGGTTCGTGGGGTGAGCTACAAGCTGCCCTCCTGCCTGATGTGTTCAGGAGAGGTGTCTGGTCCTGTTCCTAAGCTCTTCTCTGGACTTCCACCCACTGCTGCTTTCTGACAGACACAGACCGGGCAGACCTTTATTCTGATGTTACTGGAGGCACTGGGGAGATGAGCTGATCTTGACCAGTTCCCCAGCCTGCAGCAGAACACTGGGAAGTCACATCTCTTGCTGTTTGCTCAGCAGCTGCTCTGGGGTGGGATCAGGGGATTCTGGGGCATTCAGGGCAGCTGAAGCCTTTGTGTGGCTGTACCTCCTACCTGAACAATGGCATGGAGTGGAAAATATCCTTGTGTGTTGCATTCCTTCAGTATCCAAGGTCTTACCATGACATCCCTCTCTCTGGGTCAGTACCTGATAAATGATTCTCCTTGCCACAGAATCCAAAAAGGCAGAACTGAAGGAGATACAGGACAATTACTTCAGAAAGCTGATTTTTTATTTTTTGTCACATAAGAAAAAAGACAGGGCACACAGTAACCAGAGAGAATTGTTTTTTCCTCTCTACTGCTCAGAGCTACTATGTTGAATGTGAGAGCTAATGTGTGATATTTTTATCCTCTCTGCATCCCAGTTATCCCTCAGCCAAAGTCCTGTTTTGATGTTCGGTGCATTTCCAGGTCAGTAGCAGAAAGTACAAAGTGTTAGAGTTCAGGTCTCAAAATCCTTTCTTCATCACAGACCATAAGGAAGATCTGGATGATTTCTCTTCAGCCTTTGGCTTTAATGAGGCTGCTGCACTTATTTATTTGGGTATTTGGGCATCCATATTTATCTATAATACACTGAGAAAACTTTCCCTTCCCAACGTATTAAACACACTTGAGTTGTTTTGAGGTGTGAGTTATGCTTCTCTTACAGGAGCAGTTAAAGATTATTAGGGTGGGGGTGTTTTTTCTCCCCTGTGCAATCCACACAAAACAGAGCCAGCTTTGAACAAGCAAGTCTCTGTGTAGGGTGAGCTGCATGTGTTGGTCCTGGTGCCCAGAAGAGCAGGGGAGCTGCAGTGTGACCTCTCACACCTCCCAGCCAACCTGATCAGCTCAGCCTGTCCAGCAGAGAGGTGATCTGATGGAAGTTGTAAGCTTCTCTTCCACAGGGACAGCACTTCTGAGCTCAGCTCTCCAGGGGCAGGCAGTGACCAGGCGGGGAGGAATCAGGCTGGAGGCACAGATTTTCAGAGTGGAAATGAGATGCCTGTCTCTGGCAGCCAGGGTGCTTCACTGTGGTAGCAAGCTGAAGCAGTGTATTAGAACCTCAGTCACCAACAGCATCTTAATAATTTATTTTTAGACAGGACTTAGTTTCAGCACATTGCAAACAGGTATTAATGCAGAAGTGAGTCAATAGAGGCTCTACAGACCTTTTGGCAGAGTCAAAGTGATGCCTCTATCTCCTCCAGCTTAAAGCACATTCCTTTCCCAAATTACTTCTGGAAAAATGAAGTGGGTGAGACAGGAGTAAGGTGATGTGCATGTGGTAAAGCCAGCAGTTTGCACACATCAAGTCTCCCCACCCTTGGCTAAACTGTCTCTGGGCTGTGAACCTCAGACAAGTATCAGCATCTGCAAGCCCAGCAGGCAGAAACATTCCCTTTGCCACCCCTCTGGAGACGCTCCATTCAAGCCTCTGGTGGAAATCTGACGAAAGCCAGGGCGTGCCAAAGCTGGCACTGTGGGTTTTGTGCCTTGCTGCTGCTCACTGAGTGCCCTGCGTGCCTTTGCTTGCTTGCAGGGATCGGGCTGGCGCTGGCGGCGGCAGTGAAGGGTTACCGCTGCATCATCGTCATGCCAGAGAAAATGAGCATGGAGAAGGTCAGAGCTGCCTCTCTTTTCAAGAATTTAAAGATAAGCACGTTTGCACTCGCAGGGTTCCTGGTGCAGATGAGTGCTTGGGGCTTCAGCAACAAAAGTGCAGGCTCTTGGCCAGGGAAAACTCTGCTGAGGCGCTGTTGCTGGTGCCCAGAGAAATCCAGGCTGGCTAGCCATGGATAGAAAATGTCCTTAAGACCCATCCATCCCCGCAGCATTGCCACTTTGAAAACTCCCACAATTGTTTTAAATACAGATGTCAAGATGGCCTGAGGTTTGCCTGGCACACTGAAGTGGTTACCTGTGCCCCAGGTTAGCTGTCTCTCGCTGAGCAGAGGGTGAAGGAAGACAGTGCTGAAGCTTTGAATATTCTGCAAATATTCTGGCCTCGGGGCTGGGTGTGAAGGGAGCCTGTTGAGGGTGTTTTGGGGTTTTGTGACCACCTTTATTTGCTGTAGGTGGATGTCCTGAGAGCTCTGGGTGCTGAGATTGTGAGGACCCCAACTACAGCCAGATTTGATTCTCCTGAATCTCACGTGGGAGTGGCCTGGAGACTGAAGAATGAAATCCCCAATGCACACATCCTGGACCAGGTGAGAACCAAGGTGTCAGAGGTGCAGCAGGTATAGCATGGAGGAGGCTCTGTGGTGTTCTGGTTTGTCTGTTCAACACTCTCCATGTGTCTCTGGAGGAGAAGATGCCCCAAATCTGGAGCCGGAGCTGAGCAGTCACCACATTGTAGGAAAGGAAACTTTTACAGTCACTAGAGAGCAGCAATGAGCTGGTGTTTGCCAGAACTACAGCACTTACTGTGTCTATTTCCACTGAGTTGGCAATCCTGTGAGGAAGAATGGACACGGGTCATGTTGCTAGGAGTGCTGTCCCACAGACAGGACTGATTTTGGCATGGGAGGGTGCTGGCACCTTAGGACTGCACTTAAATTAGGTCACTTAGGAGGCCTAGTTCCAGATAATACGCAATGAAACATTCTGCAGAGAGTATGTTTAGGTGTTGTGGAGCTTGGGGACTGTTTCAAATGTTTATGAACTCCCTCAAAACGTGTTTTTTGTATTTCTGACCTATTTTGTGGCTGATCTGTCTTTCAATTTAGTACCGCAATGCCAGCAACCCCCTGACACACTATGACACCACAGCTGAGGAGATCCTGCAGCAGTGTGATGGTAGGTCTGCTCTACTGCTAAACCCCTCCAAGGAGCCCCTGGTAGTGCCCTGTGCTTATGTCCTCGGAGAAAGAGACCTCAGATGAGAAGAGCATGGATTTTGGTAAAGCAAACCCCATGCACGTGCTGTGTGTCATTAGAGAGTTACCTTATTTCAGTAGTCACAGTAATGACTTTTTTTTTTCCATTAAAGAAGAATTCTTTGTTTTTTAGACTTCTCTGCCTGTGAGCAGGTGGAGAAAGCAGTGGTGTTTAAGTTACCTTAAAAAAAACAACCCATAGATAGACTGGTATGGAGTAGGGTCATTCTTTGATCACAAATACAGAAATAGGTGTTTTAACATTCCCAGAGCAAATACTCCAATACGGTGGAAGCATCTTCACTTAGGAGGCCTCAGGGGCACAAACAGCTCTGTGTCACAGCTGTCACCAGCAGGACCCTCTGGCTCTGCAGGGCTCTTCAGTGTTGGCTCTGGGCAGCTGAGCACCAGAAGGGGCTGAGCTGTGACAGCAGAGCTTCAGCTGGGCTCAGCCCTCAGCTCAGGAGTTAATTTGAGAGCTGTTGGAGACATTTCCTGTGATGCTGCAGCCACCTGGGCATTTTCATAGGGGACAGAAGGGAGTCATACAGAAGGCTCCAGACCTGCCTTATTGAACAGTGCAGTGTCCAGTTGGACCCTCTGATAAGAAAATCAGCAATTAAATTCATTCACATTAAGGTGAAGACCATGTGAAAGGTTCTCCTCCCTCCTAAAACTCCAGTTGTTCAGAGAATTTGGCTTGTCTTTCTGTGACAAACTTTGAGTTAAAGTGAGTAGGCTTTTACAGGCTGGCATCCCACAAACTGAGAGTCCTGATGAGTTCCAGATTTAGCCTTCTTGTTTCTATTTACTTCCCCTTACAGCACAGACACTGCTCAGTTACCCCTGCTTGGTAGGGTGTTATTCTTTTGGTAAGCAATTGATATTGTGTGTGAATTGGTGACCTTTTAAAAATCTTTTTTTTTTTTTTTTTCAATTAATAAAGCTGGCATGTGGATGCACCAGAGAAGCTGTAGGTGGTGACACGAGGATGAACTATCATATCCACACTCACTCTGAGTGCTATTGACCAAAACAGTCTTTTTCGCATGAAAATGAGGGAGTAGTTGTGTTAACATTTCTCTCCAGGGATGCCTATCCCATGCTCTTGGCACTCAGTTAATTAACAAACATAATGGGCTGCTCAGTTTAAGTTAGAGAATGAATTATCTGTATCAGCAAATACAGTAACAGGAAAACTACAGCTGTCAGCTTTGTGGGCCACCTCCAGCTGTGTCCAAAGTGCCACAGATTGGTGCCTTGCCAGGCCTCTGGGTGGACATTACAAAACCCTTGTTGGAGAGAATGATGATTGAGCAGTGCAGTTTCAAGGCTGGCCTCACAACAGCTCCTGGGAAGCAGAGAGCCCTACCCTGCCCTTTTCAGCTGCTCTGTGCATTTTTGTTGAAGAAAGTCCATCCTTTGGTGTAAGTGAGCTTTCAATCCATCATTCTGCTGGAGATTTCACACTGCTCTCCCACACCCTTAAACAGGAAAGGTGGACATGGTGGTGGCCACAGCTGGCACAGGAGGTACCATCACTGGCATCTCCAGGAAACTGAAGGAGAAGTGTCCAGGGTGCAAAGTAAGTGACAATCCCACTGCTTTTCTCTTTAATGTCTCCTCAAACTGCTCCCCTTGGCACATCCCACTCCTTGTAAGCCTGCCCTGGGCCTCTGTGGGAAGCTCTTGGGTGTTCTCAGTTAAAAGGCAGTTCTGGCTGTGATGCCTGCTAGAGGCTGACCTGGAACAGAGACCAGACAGAGCAAAAGGATAAAGCAGGGATTTATTAAAAGGCCTCCATGGGCACTCCTGGGCCACACAAGAGCCCAGCCAGGCCACACCCAAGATCACCCAAATGGTCACTAAAATGGACAACTGATCACAAGGTCCCACACTTTTATAAGTTCTGGTCCATTGGCACATT
Organism: Tichodroma muraria; assembly: GCA_013390105.1. Taxonomy (NCBI): domain Eukaryota; kingdom Metazoa; phylum Chordata; class Aves; order Passeriformes; family Sittidae; genus Tichodroma; species Tichodroma muraria. Next base: position 62,526 of record WAAG01055684.1, on the reverse strand, counting down.
GGAGTCAAATTGTCCAACCACAGCCTCAGGTTATGGAGTTCCATCCTCCTTGTTTTTAATTCTCACTTCACCATTGTTTTTGTTCTTGGGCCTGAGAGTTGTCCTTGTTCTCAAGCTAGAGAAGGAATTGTTTTGTCTGTCTGCTCTGTGAAGAGAGCTCAGCAGCACTTAATATGAAACCCAAACCTACCCACTAAAACAGCACAGAATCTAAAAAATATAAAAGCTAAAACTTAAGGTATCAGCTGCTGAGAGGGTTTCAGAGTGCCTGAAATCATCGTGCTCTGGTCCCACTGGTGACCAGAGTTGAGGTTTGGCTCAGCAGATGAACACTGACCCTCAGATCCCTCCATGGGGTGCCTTGAGTTTCCTCCCTGGCTGTGCCTTCCCCAGCTGCTCTGGAGCTGCTGAGGTTTTGCCCAATGGAATTGTCTCTGCACACACCAACCTGTGTGTTTTCCTGTGTGATGTGTTAGATTTCCTCACAGAGCTTGGGATCCTGCTTCAATCATGAGAATTTTCCTACACAGGCAGGGAGTGGTAAAGAAAATAAAACTGATCTGCTTGCACTTAGCATGAAATGAGTTGTCTGTAATGATGCCTGGCATGTGAATGAGGACAACCTTGTCTCAGGGAAACCCTGTTTTCTGTTAAGACCAAGCAAAACCCATGTAGAACAAGTGGGGCCATCAGTGTCCACAGCCTGAGGAGGTGGGATGGGTTTCCAAGGGGGCCAGAAGCAGCAAAGCATTTTGCTCCCAGGGGAGGTGAATGTTGCCAGGAGGAAATGAGCAGGAGAGCAGGTTGGCTGTGTGCCACCAGCAGCTGTGACAAGGCCAGTGCTCACAGGGGCTGTGCTCTCCAAAGCTGTGTGACATGGTGGCCTGAGTGGAAACTGCTTCTCCAGATTATAGGTGTGGATCCTGAAGGCTCCATCCTTGCTGAACCAGAAGAACTGAACAAGACTGACAAGACAATGTATGAAGTGGAAGGAATCGGATATGATTTTGTCCCCACGGTGTTGGATAGATCTGTAAGTCCCACTGCTTGGCTTACTGCCCTTTGCCCTCTGCTGGGATGCAGGACTGAGGTTAAAGGCAGAGGAATACTTGGGGAAGTATTTATTCAAGCTGAAATGGAAGAGCTAGCAGACAGAACTATTCCTGTTCTTTTCATCAGCATAAACAGCTCTTGAAAGGCTTCTGAACTGGCCACATTAGTTTTACAATGCCAGGTCAAAATGCTGCCAGTAGATTACATTTTCCTACAACACACACTTAGTTTTGTGCTTAAAAAAACCCTAAAACGCACCCAAAAAAACACAGTCACGAAACACACACAATAAAAATAAAACAAACATACAACAAAGAACACCAACTTACCAATCACAAAAAAACCACAAAACCACAAAACAAAACCTTCCAGCAGAGCATCCCAGCCCCTCCTGGACAAAGTGGTTAAGACTGTGTCCTGGGCAGAGCCTGTGTCCCTGGGAAGCCTTCCAGGAGGGGAGGAAGCTGATGCTGTCTGAGGCTGACTCACAGCAGCCTGCTCTCACAGAAAGGTTCCAATAAGGAGCCTGTTGTGCTGATGTGATCATCTTACCTTGGCAAAAAAACCCCTCTTGGCATTTGGAGGAGCATGGAAACCCCGGGCTCAGTAAGGCAGCTGTTTCCTCAAAGAGCTGGGGCTGAATTCACACTGTTTGTGTAGTTCCCCTGTCCCTCCTCATTTAAACAGAGCCTTGTTTCTGTCTCCTGCCCCTCCCCAGACAGTGGACCAGTGGTACAAGAGCAATGACGAGGAGTCGTTTGCCTTGGCACGGATGATGATCCGCGAGGAGGGACTGCTGTGTGGTAAGAGCAGGCAGGAATCCTCTGCCTTTCTCTGAGCAGTCTGGGGGAGGCTGAAGCCTTGTGCAGATCACAGGCACCTCCTTCCACTTCAGAACTTGTGTTCCTCGCTCTGGGCTCCTCTGTTCTTTCTCCTCCTCTCTTCTGGTCGCCTTCATCTCGTGGTTTGACGGTTTTGCCCCTGCTGTGTGTCCTGGCAGGTGGCAGCTCGGGCAGTGCCATGTCTGTGGCTGTGAAGGCAGCCAAGGAGCTGAAGGAGGGTCAGCGCTGTGTTGTCATCTGCCCTGACTCCATCAGGAACTACATGTAAGGACCTGCTGGCTTCCTGTCTGGGAAAGGGGTGAGGGAGTCCCTCAGACCTTGGAACACCCAGTTATCCCAGCAGGGAATGTCTTTGGGGCACAAGTTCTGAGCTGTCTAAAAGGGGTCTGACATGGAGCAGGGAGGATTTTTCCCCTTTAAAGCTGAGCTCTGATGTCAGTAGATAGTCATCACTGGTTAGCATTTTTCACAGCAAGGGCCTTGCATTCACTGTATTTTTTGTGGGGGATCAATGGTTGTCCCATTCCTGTGCCCACAGCAGGATCCAGCAGTCCTGCAGCAGCAGCAGCCGCACTCAGGGTGAGTTTGCAGGTGGAAGTGTCAGGGCTTTGAGCTGCACTGAGAAGTTTTTCTTCTACCACATTGAAACATACCCCAAAACGTGGTATTTTTAGCTGAATTTCCTGCCTTCTCCTGCATCCAGCTCAGTATTAGACAAATAGACACATCTTCATTCCAGGCTATGTCTCTATGATAATGCAAGGGGCTGATGCAGTTGGAGCTTTGTTTCCTGTCCCTAGCTGCTAGACTTGGATGGCTAAATGATGGTTTAGCTGTTGGTGTCTGTGAGCTGTGAACAGTTGCCTCTGTTTCCTGTCAGATGTTAAACCCCTGCTAATGAGCTTTTCACTTCCTGGTGCTCTGCAGGTCCAAGTTCTTGAGTGACAAATGGATGATTCAGAAAGGGTTCATGAAAGAAGAAGACCTTGGCAGCAAACCTTGGTAAGCCTGTCAGATTCGTTTGGATTTCCATCAGTCTATTCAATTGAGTTTATGGCAGTTGCTAATTTAAAGTTTGTTTCAATTTGCACTTCTCCTTTGATTTAGCTGATCTTCCATGCTATTGTCTTGATGTATAATTGCAGATATTAATCAAATTTGCTTTAATTAGTTGACATCCTTCCTAGAGTTGTGTGGCAGCAGAAGAAAATTTGATACTTAATGATTGGGGTTTTTTAATGAAAGGCTTATATCTGGAATTAAAAAAAAAAAAAGGAAATATGCAAAGAATCCTTCCAAAATCAGAGTTCTTGAGTGCAAAGCACTGCAGGTCTACACAGGTAGAAGGGAATCTTCCCTAAATTGTTGCCTATAATGACAGTAAGTGCAGATAGGTCTTTGAGTAGGAGTGCAAAATTTTCTATGTGAGAGATGAATAATGAAATTAGGGAGATTAATGCTCTCCACTGACTATCTGTAATCATAGAAAGCAGACTAAATAAGGAAAAGGGTTTTGATTTTTGAGCCTTCTCACACTTCAGTGGTTTTCTGATATTGGGAATAACACGTGAGAGCCCTGAAGCTTTTTTGACTCTGGCTGAATCCTGACTCTTCCTTGCAGCCTTTTGTCATTCCTGTGGTGCTGGAGGCCACTGTGCATGAGGGACTGGTTCAGTGTTCTCCATAAGACTTGCATGGGTTTGTTTTTCATTCCATCCCCAGGTGGTGGAACATCAGCATTCAGGAACTGAGCCTCTCTGCCCCCCTGACTGTGCTTCCAACTGTTACCTGTGCCAAGACTGTGGAAATTCTCCGGGAGAAGGGATTCGACCAGGTACCAGTTGTTGATGAATCTGGGTATGTCCACATATATCACTCTTCATCCATGTGCATCAGTTCCCTCACCAGGTCCTCAGGGATGTCTTTTAAATGCTTGCTGGAAATACAGTGTCTTCTCACTCATCCTTTTTCATTTATTAACACAGTTCAGAAATGTTGCCTTGAACACACCAGTGCTGGGCTTTGTGTTTTCATGCCAGGATTGTCCTGCCCTTCACATGATTCTAATAATTATTGTGATGTACTTACTCATTGTGTCTCTACAGGATAATTTATTTTAATAATACCTGTTTAACTTAAAGCAAAAGTTCCTATTTAAAACAACCAACCCCAAACATGACCACCTCTTTCAGAGCTTTCACAGAGTTTCTTCAGCACACTGTGTTACAGTGCAGTGCTGTAGTGACCTCTATAAACCAGGGTGTCCCCAGCAAGCTGGAATGGGCTTTATAACCCTGCAGGTCTCCTGCAGACAGGCTGAGTTTTGAGGAGTTGCTCAGTTGTGCTGACCTCTGAGGGATGAATTGTTGTAGACCCTCACAGGGAGAAGGGAAACGAGCCAAACCGGGGTGAGCTTGTCTCTGGCTGTCACACCTTTCAAAAGGACAGATGAGAGTGTGAAGAAATGAAGTAGTTTGTGCTTTCCAAAAGCTCTCTGAGATCGCAGGTAGCTCTCTCCCGTTGCAGGGAGCAGAGGTGAAAAGGTCCTGGTGCTCAGAAGGACCTGCAGCACCTGCTGCCTTGTGTGTGTCTCCAGAACCTCTGAGAACTGTGCTCTGTCTCCTGCAGACACACAGACTCCAGGTGTACCATCGATAATGCTGCATTATTACCGTGAAGTAGCTGAACTGACTCCCCCAGGCTGCCTGAGTGGATGCTTTTTTCTACAGGAACACTTGAGGCTTTTGTGTTGTTTATCCCTATCTTGTCTCTCCTTCCCCAGGGTGATTCTGGGCATGGTTACCCTGGGTAACATGCTTTCCTCACTGCTTGTTGGAAAAGTTAAGCCTTCTGATGAAGTCAGAAAAGTAATCTACAAGCAATTTCAACAGGTAGGCAGGTATATTCTGCAGCTCCTGGTTCTCTGCTTGCAAGTACTGGAGTAGGTGTGCTAACACTGCACAGGCTGGATGAGGTTTACCTGGGACCATGCCAGCAGCTGTTACTGAGCACAGAATTTTCTTTTAAAAATGCAGAGTGCTTGACTTAGTTTTCACCAGGATTTAAGTTCCAACGCTATCCCAAAGTGGATTGAGTGCTGTGTTCTGGAAGTGTGTTTAATGCTCCTGTTCAACCTGTGAGCCACCCAAGGGTGCTGGTTGTTTATGGACAAATGTAAATTTATTTTTTCCTCCCCAGACAGATAATCCAGCATCATGGGGAAATGTGGTGTGTTACACAACTGCTTAGTTCATGTTCTCCCTCACTTGGACTCCTCAAGAGTTTCTGGGGCTGGTGGTGTGTGATGGTGTCTGTGGCTGTTCTGGTGTTGGCTGCATCACCCAATTCTCTGCACTTCTGAGGTCGTGGCACTTGCCATGGGTATCTTGGAGGCTTCTTCAGTAAAGAGCAGCTTAACTGTTCCTTTTCCCTTTATTTCTGATGTTTTCCTGGTGGAGGCTGGAAGGGGAATGACACAAGCTGTGGTACTGCTGACTGTTACTAAAAGTGGTTATTTCCCATTTGAATTGATGGGTTAATGGAGAAACTTGGGGAAATGCACATAACCTCAGAAATATTGTGGATTTTGCTTTTCTTACAACTTTAGTCAAGCTGATTTGGTTTGTTTATGAGTGAAATTGGGAAAATGAATCATCTGTGTCACCAAAATGATTTCTGGTGTCCTACATGGGATACTACAGCATGCATCAAATAAGAGGCTTAGCCTGTAAATCAGGGCAAAGGTACATTTTGGAAAGATGGATCTTTTGGCTTTTTTAGGTTGCTCAGAGAGGTTGTGGATTTGCCATCCCTGGAAGTGTTCAAGGCCAGGTTGGATGGGGCCCTGAGCAACCTGGGGCAGTGGAAGGTGCCCATGGCAGGGGGTTGGAACTGGATGATCCTTAAGGTCCATTCCACCCCGAACCATTCTGTGATTCTGTAACATGGGCAGCCTGCTTTGGTAGGATCACCACAACTGGTGATAGTTGAGGATTGTGATAATCTCTTAGCATGGAGGCGGAATGGTAATGGTTTCAAAAAAGCAGAGCTTTTTTGAAAGTGCCTGGTACAGCTGTGCTCTGGGGATTTGAAACACCAGTCACAGGATAATTTGCCAATCCAAACAAGTGCCAGTGGAGAGAGGAGCCATCCTTGTGGAGTTAGATGTTAGTTCCAGTGGTTTGGGTTCCCAGTCATGTGTAGTGTAGCACTCACTGCCTAGAGACTTGTAAGATTAGAAACAAAGCCTGAATGTGGGAAAACCCGTGGGCAGAATGTTTAAGAAGCTTGAACGAGAAGGTGAAAACTCCGTGGGGGTTCTGTTAAATTTCCACTGAGCATCTCTAGGCATGTTTATGCCTTCATGGTTGTCCCAGTGCTGTCAAGGGGCTGCTTGTCCTGGTTCTCTGTAGCCTGCCCAGTCCCTGAGGACAGATTTGGGACTGATGGGTGACTCCATGTGGCAGCGGATCCAGATTTCCGACCCCTTCCTTTCCTGGCCCCCAGGCTGAAGGCTTGGTTCCTCGGTTTGGACTATAGCTGGTCCCTTAAACAAAGGCTGCTGGGAATCCTCTGACTCCCAGTATGGAGACAGAGCTCCGTGTTCCAGCAGCCCAGCTGTTCATGCTGTGACATTTATTCCTCACAGAGAGGCTTTTTGAAGCTGCAGTGCAAGACTCTTCCTTGCTGTGAATTCCTTTAATAAAAGTATGGCAGATGGTGGGTGCTGGGGAGAGTCACCTGGTTAATGGAGCTGTGGCTGCTGCTTCGTCTGTTAACTCATGTTTGAACAGTTTTAGGCATTTTTTTAAATGACTGCAGCAGGTGATTGCTGAAGTGTTTTGGATATATTTGTATTTTTTCAGAGTTGACACAGGGTGCTTTCTTTTTCAGGCTTAGCAAAGTTGAACTTCACAACAAAAATGAATGATTAAATCTCAGTTCCTTGATTTGCACCCAAATCCAGTGTTAGCTGAGCGTTCTTTCACATTTCAATTCAAAGGTTTTGGTTTTGGCTTGTTTGGGCTTTTCTGCCTTTGCAGATCATATTCACTTCCACAATGATTTGCCACCTGATTCATTCTCTTTTTCAGTCTTTTTAGAATAAAATCACCAAATATAAAGACTTCTATGGTAACTTCTTTTGTCAAGACACATGGAACACTTGACCTTTGATCATTAGCATTTTTCAGATCTTCATTATATTCATTATGTTTACAAAACCAGAAGGAATAACTTCATGTAGTGCTTCATTTTTTTGGAAATTAGGAACAAAGAAAACAGATCTTTTAAGCTGGCCTTGATTTAGTGGTGTTTTCTAATGCTTCAGGTGGGAGCAGTACACAAATGCTGATGTACTGATTTTAGTTCTGTACAAAGTGTGTGGGGATTATTGACTACTAAACATAGAAAGGACTGTTCTGTTCAAGTTTTTTTAACTCTCTCCTCAGATTAACCTGAAAGACAACTTGGGGAAACTCTCTCACATCCTGGAAATAGACCACTTTGCTCTGGTGGTTCATGAGCAAATTCAATGTGAGTACAAAGTGCTGCACCTTGTGAGAGCAAATCTTTGAGTGGGAACAAGAAGTGAGTGTGAATGTGTGAAGTGAGCTCTGAAGAAGCAAAATCCTCCTTCTGTGTCTAACTTTGTGCTACTAAGCCTAATTTCCATCCCTGGAAGTGTTCAAGGCCAGGCTGGACATGGCTAGGAGCAACCTGGTCTAGTGCAAGGTTGTGGAACAAGATGATTTTTAAGGTCCCTTCCAACCCAAACCATTCTAGGATTAGTAAGACTAAATAAATCCTCAGATCTGGGGTATATCACTCTTATATGTGAATAATATTTTGTCCTGTTTAATCTTCTAATAGCAGACAACTTTGCAAAGTTACAAGCACTTGGAAATGAGAGTCAAAACAATATTAAGTCATTCCAGGTAAATTTAGTTTCTCAATTATAAGTGGAAGTAGAAGAGACATCAAATCTGGGGTTGCTCCTGATAATCTCCATAAGGATGTGCTCTTGGCTCTGAGCTGGCTGTTCATAAACCTGGAATCTCACTGGAAGCTTGCAGTGAAACAGAGATTGAGTAAACAAAAAGCCCAGGACAGTCCAGCTGACTGAAAAAACTGAGTCTAGAAGTAGCCTAACATCTCAGTACAGGCAGACTTTAGGGACTGGAATTTAGACGATTCATAAAGGGCCAGAGGTCATGTGGCCACCTGGTTCCCAGGTCAAGGCTTAGGCTCACAATGAGAAAATCACTTGAACCTGTGCTCTCAATGCAGCAAAGATTAAATGGTTAGTACATTTTTTGGATATAAATGGGGAATTGTGGTTTTTGTATTGATTCTGTATTTGACAGGGATGCAGGAAGATGGTTGTGTCACATTTCCTCCTCAAAATATGGTTCCATTGGGCCATTCAAGTGACCTCTGCTTCCAGTGGGGTAATGCCACTTGCAGCTGTTTCAAGTAATTAATCTTTGAGGAAAATGCACTTTTATAACAAGAGGGCCTGGTTTGAACTTTTGTGTCAAGAAAAATAAATCCAGTGGATCCTTATCCTTCCTTCTGTAAAGTTTCAGTGTCCCTTTTGATGAGGAGCTTTTCTGAGCTGAACCCCCCTGTCACTTGCTCTGTGACTCTTGGCCAAGGTGCCTTCTGTGTTCCCCCTCTGTGTGCCAGGATCACCAAACAGCTCCAGGCTCACTCATGGAGCTGGGATGGCTCAGGCCCTGATTTTACAAACGCTGCCACTAAAACCGAGCAGGAGGGGGTGCGTTTGTGCCTCCTGGAGCCGGAACTCCCTCTTTTTCCTGTGCAGATCACACGGATGGCTCCTCCAGCAAGCGGCAGATGGTGTTTGGCATCGTGACAGCCATCGACCTCCTGAACTTCGTGACCGCACGGGAGCGGGAGAGGAAATCCAACTAAAGCCAAGCAGCAACGTGGAGCCTCTTCAGCATTCTGCAATCTCAAACAAAGAATCAGGTTTATGTCTTAAGTAGAATTTTTTTTTTTTTTTTTTTAATTCTGAAAATAGAACAGGAGCAGTTAGCTCTCCTGGTGTCAGCTATCCAGCCAATGTGTCTTGCTGTATTCCCAGCTTCTGGGACTTGTTTCTTAATCAGGGTAAGCAATATTTCTTATCAAGACAATTTATTTTTTTACCTATATATATATGTATGTGTAAAAAATATTGCCTAGGTTACCTGGTTTGTTCCTTACTTGTTATGTCTAAAGGCTGGCTTTCCAAAATGTTGTTTCAGAATCATAAAATGGGTTGAAATAAAGAGTTACTGAAGCAGAGGCCCAAGAGAGCTCTGGAAAGTTCTGGATTTTTTTTTTTCCCCCCCCATTCAAGGGTGTTAAGTTAGTTATTACCTGTGTGGAGACAAAATTGGGACTGGGGCATGGGGAGAAGAAAGGAGGGTTTCCCTTATGGTGGCATCATTGTAAAACAAGAGATAATCCTCAGGGCTGAAGCTGAGACTTGCTCCAACCAACTGCTCTGAGGAAAAGCTGGTTCGAGTAGAAGCATGGCAGGGAAGTGACAAACGTAAACCAGTGACACTGTTTTACACAGTGCCCCAGTTTTCCCTGCCATGACAGACGTATTTTTTTTTCCAATGGTATCCTGATAAGTAAGCACAAGTGAAAAGATTTAAAAGGTAAGATCAAGCGTCTTGCCCAAAGGTTTTTTAAAATCATGCTGTTTCATCTCTTACCTTCCTCTTCCCTCCCCATCCTCTTACTTATCTCAGAGTGCCTTTTTTGTGCCTGTTTCAGAAGAACCAAAGATAATCTGCCAAGAGCTGTGAACTCTTCCAAGTCTTGTTCAGGTACTCCTACCCTGTGGTGCCTTATTCCAGGAGAAAAGCCCTGCATTGGCTACCCCTTCAGATTAGGGCTATTGCTGGAGAAAAGTGACCCATCCTTACCTTAAACTGTGGTTTGCCATTAAATTCATACACTTCTTTAAGATTTAAGACAACTTGTCCCAAGGCTCTGGAAAAAAAACTACTATAAAACTAAAAATGTACAGCTTGAGTAGTAATTGAAAGGTTCTGAAGGGTGATTAATTTCTGCCATTGTAGATGTCACTGCTGCTAGATTGTGGCATTACTTTGAATATTTACTTTACTGGCTTTTATCTGATCCCCCCCCCCCCTTTTCCATCTGACTTTTGCTGACATGACAGCAGCAGGGAGGGAGGTAGCTTGAGTAGCTGAGGTTTGTCCTTTTCCCTTGTAAAAGCCCCATGTCCTGACCTAACTGAATTCAGCAAGAAACATGAAAATGGTAGGAGGAAGTTCCCAAAGCTGCTTTTCAGAGCAGCACAAGAGAGGAGTTAAAGGTGGGGCAGCAAATTAGTCAGTTATAAAGAAGTGTAAAGATTCGAATCTGTTTTTCGAGTTCACTGTCCGTACATTAATCCCTGTAGTGCCATGAAAAGTGGCACTATTGTGGACTGAGACATAGGGGGTGGTTAGAAATGGTGGGGAACACAGGATGGGAGTCTAAAGCCTTCCAAGTAAGCCAAAGGATCCAAAGAAATTCACCTGCTCTCCTGGGGTTTGCTAAGGATAGGAGGTGTCTTCTGTTCTGCAGTGGCACAGGGAGGAAAAGGCTTTCTTATCCACTGCAGCAACATGGTGAGACCAAAGGAATTGGGTAAATAAATAGAGTTGCTGCAAAACTGAAAAACTTTCCAGAGCTCATTCCCATGGCAGGGATGAAGGCAGCAAAGAGAAGGGGACAGGGAATCCAGCAGGGCTGAAGTTCCTCTGCAAAAGCTTGTAAATGTGATGCTTTTTTGCATGTCTGAGAACTTCATTGCTAGCCTGGTCCTGCTTAGCTGTGGTAGTGCTGATTAAAACTGGGCTTATCTTTGTTTCAAATGCTCTGAAGACCAAGAAAGGCACTGCAGTTTGATCAGTCTTTTACCTTAAGTTGAAGGCCAGAGCCTGAACAGAACTATTTTTTTTTTCCCTGAAGTGAGTGCCTGCATCTTCTGTTTACCTTTGCTGCTTATGCAAGCGCTGACTAAACCTGAAAACTATTTTGCACATGGATATTTTATCAACAATTTATGCTGTATTTGTTCGTCACTGTAAGAGATTATCAGTCCTAATGTTGGCTCTGCAAAAATACTTTCCTATTTTCTCACCTGAAGACAGCTATCCAGTAAAATCTGTACAATATTTTGTGGGCAGTTACCAGGCAATGACTTGAGGTCCATTTTTACATTGTCATGTCCAATGTTATTTCCCATTTCTTGTACAAGCTGTGGCTGACTCCAGAACTCTGGCTAGCAGGGGTTCCTCTAAGCAGCCAGACCAGTCTCATCTGCCCACCAAACTCATTTCTCAAAACTTCTGCTTGCTGTTATAAATCTCACACAAGGCTCACTGTCAGAAGTTTCCTAACATTGCCCCTGTCATCCAACAGCTTTTCTTACTGTGTAGTGTGAACTAAGGGAAAGGGAAGACATCTTATGCTTCAAGGAGCTGGGAAAAATCAACACTGTGAGCTGAATTTATTGCACAGATGTTCACGAATGTACTGTACAAAGAGTTCAATAAAAGCTGTTTGATTGCAGAATGGCTCTGGGTTGTTTCTTTAATGCCAGTTGGAGCTTGTGTGTGTGTTAGACTGTAAGAAGTCAGTGCAGAAGACCCTGGCTGTCAGTGTGAGGCCTGTGAGACTCTGCAGTTCTTTTCCATGGCTCCAGGGCGAGGCCAGCCCTGCCAGCATGAACTCCTTGCTCTCAGGCTGGGTGTTCAGGTACCTCCCCACACACACAGTGCTCTGTCCTCAGCTTCATCTTCTCACCCCTGGTCCAGCAGCGTGGGGTGACTTCATCTTGCACATCCTTCTCATGTGATACCTGAAATGCTGCTGTTGCTGGCAGCCAGTGCAGATCCCCACCTTCCCTTTCCCTCTTTGCAGCGTCCTCAGAGGGGCAAAAAGGGATCCCGATGTCCCAGCCTGTAGGACAAGGCCAGCATCACTCCCGTGCGTGGAGAGACCATTTCAGCAAGAGGCTGTTAAAAGGCTGCCCAAGCACAGAGAGCTGCAGGAAGCCTGAGGGATCATGTTCCAGCTCCCAGCAGGCAGAGCACGGGGCTGGACAGGTTCAGGAATGCCCTGGTGGGATACAGCAGGCTCTAAACCAGCCTCTGCTCTCAGCCAGCCCAGCTGTTGAGAGATCAGGGCTCCCCAGCACCTTGTCAGCAGCAGCCCCCAGGCCGGAGCTGAGAGCAGGGCACTGCCCAAACCCCGTTTTTGCAAGAACTCCTGACAGCTGAGTCACAGCCTAATGACAGCCCTGGGACCGAGCTGTCCCCAGCTGAGGAGCTGCCCCTCCTCGAGGGTTACCAGCAGGAAAATTACTGGGTACAATCAGCTGTGCTGGCTCTGCAGATAAAGGGAGGACTTCAGTCCAGAGGGCTGCCTTATGAAAGCAATAAATTCCCTTTGGGGGAGGGAAAAAAAAAAGAAAAAGCACAACCAACCAACCCACACTCGTGCTGCTGATGGAAGTGCTGCTACCTTTTGTCACGTGCTGGAGGATGGTGGGGTGAGGGCAGAGCCCACAGGACCTGACTCGTGGAGGGCACTAAGAGCAGCCAGCTCACCTGCCACCACCCTGTCCTATGGAAAAATCCACATCCAGTCAGAGGAAAAGCCAAGTGCTGTTCGCACTGCAGGTTCACTGCTCTTTCAGCAGCCACAAGCATGCCATTGCTTCTCTCACACCTGCCAAATGCCAGCCTTGGGGAGGCCACTGCCTCCTCCAGAGGCACCCAGCTGACTTTGTGTGCCCAAACAAACAGGGAGACTGCATGTCCCTGGGGAAGCCGGAGAGAAGGCAGTGTCCTGATTGACAGCGAGACCCTTCTGGATGCAGCAGGACACAGGAATGAGCTGATCTTGTCCCTGTGGGACAAGCAGAGCAGGTCTGACCTGGGGAGGGTGGGAAGCACGGTGTGTTTGGAGCTGCTCATGCCTTGTGTTCCTTCCAGGAAAAGCCAGCAGGTCTGCTCTTCCCTGGATGTCTCTGGAGCATCATTCTCCCCGCAGCCACCAGCAGAGGCAGCATCGAAGGGAGCTTCTCCGATGTACTGAATACTCCATGGGTTGTATTGATGCCTTTTTGGGGCTACCTAAAAACGGGCCAGACAAAATTAAGGTAAAAAGCAGTTATATTTATTGAAGGGCCTTCAGGCACATTTAGGGCAGATGAAGCCCCCAGGGGCTACACCCAAAATGGACAATGGGTCAGGGGTTTTCACACTTTTGTAAATTTGGTCCATTTGCATATTGGGGGTTAATCTTCCAATTACAGCTTCAGGTAATGAAATCATTTACCCCAAGTTTGGTCTCCCCCAAATCACTTCTGTTTACACTTTTTGAGGCCTGAAACAGTGAGGTGTCCTTGATTCCCAGGAGGAATTGTGCTGTCCAAAATGGGAAAGCAGTAGCTAACACTCTAAATGGAGTTTAGAGTTATCCACTAAAGAATTACAGGATTAGAAATACATGAAAAATATAAAAGCTAAAATCCTAAGGCATCAGTATAAACAAAGGGTGAACTCTTCCGAAACAGGTGGGTGTGAACGGCTGTTCCAGTGCAGTAACAAAAATGAAACTTTTCTAACCTGTTCCTGCCTTGGCCTGTGACAGTTGGAATCCTGTTTCAGCTGGCGTCATTTTGCACTGCCGTAAGAGTTCTAGACCAAGTGCGTTGAACAGGTAAAAAAAAAAAAAAAAATTAACAGAAAGTGACAGCTTCCCTTTTTCCCAGTTTACCCACGTTATTCAGACAGCAGGTACCATCACCAGTACTCCAACTCACAGGCCAATTCAGCTCCACCAGAAGCAGTTTTAACCTCATGCCCTCACCGCAAGACTTTTTTTTCTGCTGGCCAAAAATAAGCCAAGAACCGAGGAAAGCCTGTTCTGCCCTGAATTATTTGCTAGGCCCTCCTAAAACATTGCTAACCCTTTTCCTGACATCTTCTCAAACCCTGATTCGGAGCTTCAACTGTTTTGATAAAGCCATTTTGAATATTGAATTATGTGGGAGGGGAAAACGTGGATTACTTCCCACTACGTACAGCAGAATCAGGAACGTTTTAAAACCAGGTTGTCTCTTCTAGGAAAAAAAAAATCACTGAGGGGGTTGGTGACTGTGGCCGCGAGAGATCTTTCCTCCCAAGTGCCCAAAAGTAAAACCCGAGTGCTGCATCCCCACAGGGATCACAGAATTACAGGATGGTTTGGGTTGGATGGGACCAAGGGACCTTAAAGCTCATCCCATTCCACTCCCTCCCATGGGCAGGGACACCTTTCACTATCCCAGGTTTACCAAAGCCCCATCCAGCCTGGCCTGGGACACTTCCAGGGATCCAGGGGCAGCCACAGCTGTTCTGGGCACCCTGGGACAGGGCCTGCCCACCCTCATAGTAAAGATGAGGTGAGAACTGTAAAACTCCCTCTGCAAGGAGCCTTTTTGATGGTGTTTGAAAAGCAGAGTCCCTCTCCCTGGGCATGGACTTTTGTGTCACACCTTCTCATGAAAGCCCAGAGCCATCCCAGTGCTCTCAGCCGCCTTCCCCCTTTTTTTGTCTGATTTTTCTCTTCAGTTGTTGCTTCCCAGCCTGGGGATGCTGATGTTTAGCCAGTGGAATCCTGCAGGTTTAACGCTGCAAGGCAACTGTTCAGGCAGAGGATGGGGCAGTGCAAGCCTGCTGGGGAATGAGCACCTGTGCCCTGGGCTGTCTTGTGTTTTTTAAACTTAGTGACACCCAGCACTGCAGAACAGCAAAGTAAAATTAGATTTTATGATGTGTACAGGCTGTGAAGTACCTGGTGTTCCTGTGTGGGTGGAAGCATAGCAAAGATGCTAGTGCAGACCCCAGCCCATCTCCTCCTCTGCTCTTAACCCAGGCAAAGCAGGAAAACCCACATCAAAATACCTGCTGTCCTCAAAAAATCCAAATGTGTGTGTGTGTGACCATAGGGCTGGTGGTGCTGAAGAGCCTGAGTGCACAGCAGCTCTGGGGATGGTGGTGGTGGTGGAAAATACTGTGGTTTAAACCCAGCCAGCAACTAAGCCTGAGCATTCTGGTCAGATGCAGCTTTAATCTTGCCCCCTAAAAAAGGGGACTTTTTTCTTTCAAAGTCCCTAAACATTCCATTTAGACCGTTTTTTAAAAGAAAGTATTTAATTAAAAAAAATATTTCTCTAAAGGAAACATTTTGTTTCAAATATGTCTTCTGTCCCTCCAATACCCATCTAAACCTTTTTTCCTTTCAAGTTGAAAAGATCCCCATTTCTTGCAGTTTGGTCACTGAAGGGAAGAATCTTATTTTTGAGCACATGCTGCTGCGGGTGACAACCAGGAAGGGGTAGCTGGGTTATTCTGTAACTGCAATGCCCAGAAAATTCTTGCTGGGGTGGGGTTATTTGCAGCCTCTTCACAGAAGAGCTGCATGTTCTCTGTCACATCAGATAGCCTACAAGAGTTTTCTGTGATGGATTATCTCTGGCAATGTTTTCCAGAGAGTCCATTTATTGCAAAAAGACCAAAGGTAAAGTCATCCCTGTGCTAACACCTATACCAGTCTTGTCTTCAAAAGTTTAGTTCCATAATAAGCATTCTGACAAGTCTTATTCTTGCCTGATCATGTCAGCAGTGGTGAAGTTCCCTTCACCACTGTGTTTTTGAGGAGCACGGTCCCCGCATGGACCAGGCAGCTCTGTGTGCTACTCTGGCTCTGGGGAGGAGGGGGGAAAAGAGGGACTGAAATTCTCATGGGCTCTTCCTTTTCAAGCAAAATCCGCGTCCATGTAATTTGCTGAAACCCCAGCTGGTGTTTGGGAATCACCGTGGAGCAGAAGCTGTTCAGTGCTCTCAGCTGATTTAATAGTAAAGCATGAGAAGCAGGAGGCAGAAGTTTAGGGCTGGAGGTGGTGCAGAGACGAACCCTAGGATCCCAAAGGACCCAGAGAGTCCCCACCAGACAGCACCATATGTCATTTCTGTCACTGCTTACGCCTGATTCAGCAAGGCCCACGCTGACACATGAGCTGAGCTTAAGTTCCAGCACAAGACACAAAACCAAAACAGCAGCAAAATTCTACAACCGGCACCAAATTGCTGGGGGAAGGGTTCAGAGCGCTCCTGAAGATAAGTACGTATTAAAACAAACAGTAAATTGCTTATCTCTTCTTTTAAACCCCAGTCACCTCCCCTCGCAGAGCAATCAGGTGCTGGGCACAGTGAGGTGTGGGGCAGGACCCAATCACGTCCCTCCCGGAGCTCGCAGGTGTCCCCTGCCACCAGCACATATTAACTGGGGCTGAGGCTCAGCTCAGACACTTGGCTGACGGGCGGCAGGGGTGAGTATTGGCTCATCTGTTACCTCCTGGCAGGACTCCCTGGGAAATGGGGACCCTCCGTGTCCTGGGGAGACTTGGAATTCGGCAGCCCCTGCTCCCCACCCTGCGCAAAGGCTGAGTCTCACCTCAGGGGAGTAGCTGCGCTTTCAGAAAGTCCTGAATAAATCAGGCAAGCAGGGAGGGTTTGGCTTTGCACTATGAGGTCAGTGGGCTGGTGGAGAGGGCTCTCTCCTCAGGAGAGCTTGTACAACTCGGAGGTTTTCAAGATCTAAGGAGGGCAAAGCCCTGAGCAGCCTGGGCTGAATTTAGTAGCGCCCTAGCTTTGAGCAGGAGGCTGGACTGGGACCTCTGGAGGTCCTTTCCAGCCTGGGTCACTTCATCGTTCTGTTAAACTGATGTTACATTTGTCTTGCTCAATGGCAGCAATGCTATTTCTTTAGAATAAGGCAAGAAAAAGGCATTTTGCTTCTAATGGAGCGAGCTTGCATGTACCTCCTTCTGCCTTGCTGAGTTCATCTAATTTTTCCCTCACTTTACTTAATGAGCATCTTGATTTTCTTCCCCTTGAAGTTATCAGAGCAGTCTGATAACCTAATAACTGCAATCTCCTATCTGCAGAGTGCTCTGTAAACATTAGCCTGTGCTCCTTGTCATATATTTTCATTAAGTGGCAGCAGCTGGGTGTTATCATTCCCAGTCTCTTGGCCTGCTTCCCAGTTCCAGTGGAGATTTCCATTCATCCTTTACCCAGTCTTGTGCCCTCTCAAGATTCTCCACTCAGCAGCAAGTAACAGGGCTGTGGCAGGGCACCTGCAGTGGGCCAGGTGTATTTGGTGGCTGACCATATCTTACCTGAGGCTTCAGCCAGGGACTGGGAGGGGTACTGGGACACAGGTAAGAGTTTTGGTAATCCGGAGAGGATGTGTCTTTGCTTTGTGATCTAAAACCGCACTGGAGGCAGTGTGGGGAGAGGCTTGCACTGGGCATTGCTCCTCTCAGCCTCCCTTGGCCACAGTCAGGCTGCCCATGGCTGTCCTTTCTCCTCACAGCCCACCCAGCCCATGCTGATGGATGTGACTGAGGCTGGCAGCAAGGGAGCAGCTCAGCCAGTGCTGTGTTAAGGCCTCCAAAAGTCCCAGATTCTTCCCATCCTTCAGTGCTATTTCAGGCCATCTGCTATCTCGTTTTGGGGATTCTACACTTCAGGCAACTTTTGAAGTTACCTCCAGAGCCACTGTGGGTTTTTTGACGTATATTAATGTAAATATGAATCCAGACTCTGAGCACAGAAATGCAGTGATTTGAGAGCGTTTTGTAAGTGAAAGGAGGACATCCATGCCATTCCTGCAGCACCAGGAATTACCCAGCCCTTGAGGAGACACATGAGGCATTCCCCAGCAGAGGGGAATTTAGATGTTGACCAGTCAAAGGCCAGCTCTTGTTTCTTTGTTCCACGGGTGTCTAGAAAATATGTCTGTATTCACTTTGGGTGAGAGAGCAAATGAAAACACCATTCTTGACTTATTTTTGTATCAGATGTCAGGGAAACTGAACACAGTGAGGAGAATGCAATCTTATTTTAGAAGGTGGGAGCCAGTAATGCTCTTCCTTCCATGAAGCCCTCCTGCACCAGGGCTGGAGGGGACAGGGGACTTGTGTGGTGAGGCCCTGCAGCCCCAAAAATTTCACCCTCCTGCCTTGTCCCTTTCCACTCCACCACGATTATAGTAGAGATGCGCATCACCAGGAAAAGGGAGAAAAAATAAATGCTCATAAAATCCATTTTGCCAGCATTTTGGGTGGTAACTGGTGAGCTCAGTTGTGAGAGCGTGCTGACCACCTCTGATACACTGTGGATTATCTCTTCTTTACCCACTGGTGACTTTTGCTCCTTCACAGCTAATTCATTAGGTAAACACAGATTTGCTTTGGGAGATACACTCAAGGCCAACATAAATCCTGGCTTGCAAGGAAATGAACCATTTAAATGAACCATTTTTTTCCCTTTAATCCCTCCCCATGAGCAGCAGGTTTGTCAGTGGTGGAGAAGAGCACTGGGAAGCAAAGTTTGCTGGGAAAGCTTTTGTCAGCTGCAGGATCCAAGGCATTCTGGAGTGACTGCCCTGCACCTTCCTGGTTTCCTGCCGTTTTCTGAGGCTGGGGATGGTGTCTCTGGAGAAGAAAAGGTGGCTGAGGGCCTGGAGTGGGGCTGGACCAGAGTCCTCTGCTTTAGTTGTGGGGCTACATTGCAACATGAGGTTGTTGACCTCCATCTTCAGAGATGCTGTGGGGCCCCTGGATAAGGAGAAGGTTCAGCCACATGCCACGGGCTGTTCCATCCCTCTGGTGTTGCTGGAGTAATGGTGTGGTGTGTTTCTGTGTTCCAGGGACAGCCCAGCCCCCAGGCACCAAGTCCCAGCCCCATCCTCCCAGCCAGCGTGGAAACCACCAGGGAATCACGGCGTGGACCTCAGGCTGCTGCAAAGAAACTCCCACCAGGAGGGTGAAACAAGCAGGAAAGCAGGAGGAGGATGGCAGAAATGGTAATTAAAGCTGCCCTTGGGCTCATATGTCAAGCCACAAATAATTCAAATAATCAGGACCTACCACAACAGCGTGCTGGCCACTGTGAGTCACAGCTACTGCAGGGAGCCCAGGGACTGAGGAGGGGCAGGGCTGTGGTTTTATGGCCTGGGGGGAAGATGATGCTCCCCAACTAAACTGGATTTCCCGTGGCCCCTCCACGTGGCAGCAGGTCTGGCCCTACTGCAGGCAGTTCCCTGTGTAGGAATGGGATGTTTCCTCTTCGAGTCGCTGGCTTGGTTCCGTCAGATCGCAAAAGGATGAGTCCGTTCTCAATCTGAAGTTAAATGCAGAAGGAATGTCCAACATCATGTTTTTGACCATTTCTGCTGCAGCAAAAGTAATGGAAGTGTTAGACTTGCTCTAATTGCAAAATGAAGCACCACAGAGGTGTAGGGAGACAGGGCAGACGAAGCAGCTTAACAGCAGCTTTCATCACCAACTGAAGAGAGACAGGTCTCCATCCATGACCCTATGGAGTTTCAAGGTCCTTTATTCACTAATGGTTGAATCAAGGCAAATTCATTCTGTGAACAAGCCAGAAAAGGAACTTACAGATACCAAAATTCATGTGGTTTTTCTCCATGTGGTTTGTTTCCTTAGCACAGATGGGTGGTGGATGGATTGCAGAGAGGATCACAGCAAAGAGGTCACACCAAACCTGCATGTAACCCTTGTTTCTGCTATTGTTCAGTAACAGATGCTGAAAATAAACTTTAAGCCCAGACTCCTCCTTTTGCCTGTATATGCACCAGCAATACAGAGAGAACAGCACAGAAAATTGCCTTCCTACAGAGCACTGATGCCATCAGGGCTTGTGTGCTTAAAATCTGCTACTGAACTCAACCTTTTCAAACTTGCTTAACCCTTTACACATTCCATTATTTATCTGCTCTGCCTGTGTAGTTGTTCCTGATAATTCCATTCTGCCTTATTACTTTTTGCTCATTATTTGATGCACCTTCTCCAACTCCCCCAGGATTTACAGCCTGCTCTCAGCACTTGTCTCATTTCTAGCCTGATGAATCCTCCTCTCTTTACGTTGCTTTACTGTGGGAGTTGCTCAGTACCCCTGAGCAGCTTTGCTGCCCTTTGCTGTTTTATTTTTGTTGGTTCTTTTTTCTCAATTTTAAGACACTTGGATGCCAGAGCAGAGATGACCTCTAACTCCCACCATCACCATAAAAGTATTCTCCAATTATTGCTGGATGGATTTACCTGCAGGTTCTTCACTGCTAGGGTGAAAAAAGCTGCTCTTGACCAAATAATTAAACTAGAAGCATAACATTTTCTAGTAGAGGCAACGGTTTTGGGATGGAGAAGATGCACTGGAGAGGGTGCCCAGATGATGTATGGGGTCTAGCACACCACTCCAAAAGAGCAATTTTGTCATGGAATCATGCATTTGCTAAGGTTGGAAAAGACTGTTATGATCATCAGGTCCAACCATGAACCCACCACCATCATGTTCACCATCAGTCTGTGTCCTCAAGTGCCATATCCACAGGAGCTCTGAATGCTTCCAGGGATGGTTACTACACCATTTCACTGGGAATTCTATTCAAATGCTTTTCAACCCTTTCCGTGATTACTTTTTCCTAATGTGTAATCTAATTTTTTTTTCTAATGTGTAATCTCCCCTGGGGCAACTTGAGTCCATCTCCTCTTGTCACACCACTTGCTGCCTGTGAGAAGGGACTGACACCTCACTACAACCTCCTTTCATATGGTCATCTCCTTCCAACCTCCTTCCATCACTACAACCTCCTTATCCACCTAGATCCATGTGGCTGAAATGCCAGCAGGATGCTCTATGCAGCCTGGCCACCCTGCCTTCACACCCAAGTGCCATTTTTTCCCCCTCTGCAGCTATTTTTCTCCCAGGTGTCTATGTGACCTCTATTTCCACCACACAGCAGCTGAGCAAGACGTGCCCCTTTGTGAATGGCAGTGGTGCAGGAGGTCAGGACAGCACGTGGACCCTTCCCAACTTGCCCAGTAAGTGCACATGGACAGCCACAACGCCTGCCAGCAAGTCTCCACACTCCTGTATTCCCTTGTAAGTAACTCCTCCGTGCTGCTTATTTCAGGGTGCAGTTCAGCACCTTTTCCTGGAGGTGAAGTACTCTTGTTACACCAGGATGGTCATGGCCAGAAGCCAGTTGTTGTATTAATGATGCTTTATTTTCCAGATGGCAAAACCAGCTTAGTAGCTCCTCTCCAAGAAGACCTTTCTCACTCCCTTTCATTTTGCAGAAAGATGCGGCTGGCTCGGGTCTCAGCTCCGTGTTTTCCAGAGCCTCTACTTGTTTGGGACATCTTATTTTAGATGGCCAAGAGACCATCACAAAAATGGATTACCTGGGCTTTTAGATCAGTAGCAAATGGCCACAGTGCAGAGAAAAGTGCTTGCTCTGAGCTGCTCTCGCCCTCGCAGCAGCAGGTTCCCTGCCAGGGTAGCGTGAGGGCCCAGCCTAGACTTGACAAGAGGTGCTTTAATGACCCTGCAAACCAGACACAGACAAGCTACTAAAGATAAGGCTGTCCCATAAATGTCAGGGTTACTGCAGACACGTCCCTGCAGTGCAGGGATGTAAAACAGGAATCCAGCTCCAGCGAGTGAGGAACTGGAGCCCATGGGAGGTGCAGCACTGCTCTGCATGGTCATGCCTGACCACATGCCAGACAGGGCAAGGCCAGGGCACAGCCACCATCATGTGGGTAGCCCACAGCAGCCTCTGGGTCTGGCCCATGAAGGAGGGAGGAGTGGAATGCAGAGCCCTGGAGCTGATCCAGCAAGCTGTGAATCCAGGCACCCGCTCAGTGCAACCCCTGCAACTGGTGCCCAAGCATAGAATCGGCTCTTTTCAGTCAAAATGAATTTTTTTTCCCTCAATTATCATTCTGAACAGGATAGCATTCTCGTTTTTTAACAATTTAGCATCAGGGTGCCGTGGTGGTGCCAGTGGCTGGGCCCATCCCAGCCCCAGACAGGAGATGGAGAGACATTCCCCAGCCCTGGGCATCAAACACCGCTCTGGGAATGGAGCCTGGCTGAGGGGGCCCACACAACACTGCTGGGGCACGAGCTGAAATACAGCCCACTGTGTAGCAGGGAGGAAAATACACTGGGACACGTCACACCATTGCAGTGGAGCGTGGAGAGAGAGGTGGTTTGGTTTCCCTGCTCTGGGTGAAACACAGATGGCAGCCAATGTAGCAAAAATCTCTGGACTTCCTGAGATTCCCAGGTGAAACCTGATTGAGTTTTGGGGGCAGAATCAGAGGGAGGAGACAAGATGTTATTTTAATTAAGAATATGAAATATTTAAATTTCTTGAGACATACAGAGGTAGACTAGTTCTGATATCCCTCGAGCCAGTTCTGACCCACTATAACCTCAGCAGGAATCCTTTGCTTAGCCAGGACTGGTTTTCCCCTGGACATCTTAACGAATAGCAAGCCATGACTAAAAGCTGGAATCTTAGGGAAAAACCATCCTTGTCCACTGTCCTGAACTTATACCAGCATCTGCAGGATGCAATCCAGACGTGCAATGCAGTAACACAGGTCACTCTCAAGAGAGCCAGGCTCTAGTTAAACGTTACCTGAAGGAGTTGGAGCCTCCTCGTGCCACAGCTCAGCCCCACTGAACCCCCTGAGCATTTCAGTGGCTTTTGGAGCAGATGGGCAGTGGCTGCAGCTCTGGGGGAAGCTCATTTATTGTGTTATTGCCTCACATTTTGCCAGCACTCAACGGAACCTGCGATGTCTCTGCAAACGCGTCCCTCAGAGAGGGAGGTAACAGCATATCCCATCATCTCTGGGCTTGAGATGCAAGGAGGTTGGATCCTCTTGGTAGTAAAGTCCTTCACTAAACCCCTGTACTCCTGAAGGGCAAGAGGTGTTTAAAGCACACTTGCAAAACCTGGAGGGACGGGTGTGAGGTCTGCAAGTAACCCAGTGTGTCACCCTTGCACCACACGGGTTTCCTGCCAGCACACAGCCACCTGCCTGGCCGTGACAGGGACAGGACAACCCCAGTTCAGGGGTCAAAGGATGAGAGGAGGTGAAAACTGTGCAAAGCACAGCTGAGCAGAGAGGGAACGGGGGGTTGTCACCCCGCTGGGAGAGAGACATGCTTGGCTCGTGACCAGGGGCAGTAGGATGTGGCCCAAACAAACACAGCCCTTGTCAATCTGTTCCCTCTGTCTGTGAAAGAGCTCGGGGGTGTGAGTTCCCTGGCAAGGTGTGTTGGGCAAACAGGTCTTTTTCATTCTGGTTGCAGTTGCTGTGATGTGGTTCTTGGCTTCTGCTGGAGCCTGACAGTGACTGGCAAATCAGGGCAGCTGGATTTCACTGATCACAGAGTTGGGTTTAACTGTTTGCAGAACACCCTCCAGAACCCTCTGTGGTTTGGGCTTCTCTGGTGGCTTGGAGCCATCCTTGCAAGTTTGGGAGTCCTGGCCAGCAACACTTGGCCCAGAGGCAGCTGGAAATGTGGGGAGCAGAGATGGGGCTGGGTAGGGTGGGGAAAAGAGGAGAAGCCTTGTACTCTGTCTCCTGGTTTTCTCACCCACAGCATAAAATCCTAAGGCTTGCCAGCATCTTCTCATTCATTATAGACCTGGCCCAGGGTTTTGCAGAACAAGGCATTTCAGAACAACCCTGAAAATTAATTAGTCTACTTTTTATGTAAAAGAACTAATAACTCACGATGGAGAACTCTAACTAACTCCTGGTGCCACTAGTTGTTGATGGGGGACTTTTTCCCTTAGAGTTGGGGTGTCTTTTGGTGGCCTTGATAAAGTTGCTGAAACCTCACTCAGATTTTCTCTTGGTTCATGTTACACAATAGCTTTGATTTGACTTTTTTTTTCCCCCTCTGCTTTATTTCAGGACAGAAGAAAAGAAGATCTTACCCAATATCCTCAAGAAAATTGGCTGCACCCCAATGGTCCGAATCAACAAGATTGGGAAGTCCTATGGGCTCAAGTGTGAGCTCTGTGAGTGTCCCCTTCCCGCCAGGTTTTTGCATGCCAAGAGGTGAGGGTGAGGGGTGGTGCTGGAGGGGGGCTTCAGGAGAGGAGGAAGGAAGAAGGAAGGACAGAGGAAGCACAGATGGGTAGGGGCAGATGTGGCTCATGCTGGGCTCTTCTGCTTATTAGACAGTAATTTCTTGGACCAAACAGGAGGTTTCAAGCAGCATGTAATGGTAAGGGAGGTAATGGTAGTGAGGCATTTCTCCTCACAGATAACAGCAGCATAAGTTCAGAGCACAGCTGGCCTAAATTTGGGGATGGATTTAAGTTCTCTCCCTAAGATGTTAACATAGCACGGGTGCTGTCTCATGTAAGGGTTGGCTTTAGGCTGATCCTCTACAATCACGAAGATGAGAAAATCAGATCTGTGCATGTGGACTTTTCAGTCTCCTTTCCTATAACTCCTAACCCTAATGATTAATTTCATCCAAATGGGGCAGAAAGGCAGATTCTCAGAGGCAGAGAGTGCCACGAGTGTCGCACAGCTGAGTAAGGAGAGAGTTGCTGAGCGCTGATCCGTCATGAAATGGCACAGCAGAACCTTGCAGTGCTGTGGGGCAGCTGGCAACCCCCAGGGCAGCCAGACTCCCCTGAGCACACCTGGAGCATGCTGGGCTTTCCCACCAGGTCCCTCCTCAGGATCTTTGGGCCACCAGCCCTGCAACCTTTGCACTGCAGTGCCTCACCCTGCCCACAGTGAGAGCTGAGGGGACATTAGGAAACCATGGGAGGGAGCTGGTGGAGGTGGGAGGACAGACGTGTCTGTCCCTTAGAGGATTGGTTGCTGGTGCTTTAGGTGCTCGGAAAGTCGGGCAGATCCCATTTTCTGGGAAGGTGTCTCCCTCCCCTGGCACAGGAGGGGAAGGAGAGCAGACCAGGCAGAACAGCTACACGGTCCTGTCTGAGCCATGTGTCAGCACAGAGCCCCTTCCCAAGCAAACACAGGAATGCCTGCAGCACAGCTGCCTCAAGGAAGCAGCCACAGCTGGATGGGATTGCCTGACGTTTTCTGTACCCCCAGGTTCCCTTGTGCAGCTGGAGGCGTGGCACTTTGCATTACAAAATGTAAATGATAAGCACAAGATTTCTTTTCCGTTCAGGCTGCTCGGGTATGGAGCTGATTCCTCAGCCACAGGGAGCTGTCTCTGCTAGGATGAAGTGAATGACCCCTGGAAATCTCCACTCCTCCCTGTTGTTTGTAAAACAGAGCTCAGTAGCACCAGTTTAGATGCAGATTTTTTCATCAAAGCCTTGGTGAGAAGAATCCTGTAGTGTGGAAGCTCCAGCGAGGACTGAGATGTGCTTTGCAATTTGAACGTGCTTTGGAAAGTTACTTGGTTTGTTGTTAGCTCAGTGAAGAAAACTGCAATTTTGTCTGGCACTTGAAAATGTTCCTTCTATTGTTTGAGATTTTTTATGGCACCTCAGTCAGGACTACAGATCACCCCTGCAAAAGGGGACCTTTTTAGATATCTATTAAAAACTTCAGTGCCCAGACAGTGAGACCTTGCTGCTGACCCTGACAGTGCCTTGCCCACAGAAGAGTCCTCAAGGCAGGGCAGCAAGGAGTGCTGTGCCAGTGTGGGACCTCCCACCTTGCAATGACTATGTCCAGCTGATTTTAAACCAATCCTGGGCTGTCTGTTCAAACCCATGCAGGGTGGAGGAAACTTGGGGGAAAGAAGGGCTCTGTGCAGGTTATGCTGATGGATAATACCAGAAAAGCAGATGGTGGATGCATTCCCCTGAGCAAAGGACCGTCCTGCAGAGGAGGAACAGGTGTCCTAAAACTGCAGTGAGGCCTGGGGGGGCAAGGAGCTGGTGCCTGATGGAGTGTCCCCTTCCTTTCCCTTTCCAGTGGCAAAATGTGAGTACTTCAACGCGGGGGGCAGCGTGAAGGACCGCATCAGCCTCAGGATGGTGGAGGACGCAGAGAGAGCCGGGATTATCAAACCAGGAGACACCCTGATTGAACCCACTTCAGGAAACACAGGTGGGAAGGGCAGGGATGCTCCCTCTGCCTGGGTACTGGGCAGGGTGGAATTTCGGAGGAGCAGGGATTTGAGGAGCTCTTGCACTTGGGAGTTATAAGGTTGGCTCTGGCTCCATCCTCCCCTCAGCTCCCCTCCTGGTGCCCACGGGCTTCCTGGGATGCTGAGGGGCCTCCTTGCTGAAATTCCTGAAGGTCCTGTGAGGGTCCCACACGTGCACAGTGCCTGGAAGGTCTCCTTGTGTCAAGGCAGACAGCATCAGCAGATTGGGCGACCCTGGGTGTTTTCAGGCTGGGAAGCTTTTGAATTCTCAGAGGTTCCCAGAGACCATTCCGTTGATGGGTTGGAAGAGATTTCCCGTGATTTTTGCCCTGGTCACTGTCACTTGTCACCCCACCATATTGTGTCACTGCAGCCAGCACGAGACACGGAGCCAAGGGGATCTGTGCTCCCCCAGAGCTGTGTCCCACGTGGATCATGCTGGCTCCCTGCCTGCTTGGGGCAGCTGGAATGGCACCAGGCTCCCTGCAGCCCCTGGCAGGGACACGCTGCTCCTTCCTGCTGCCTCACCTTCCTGCTCTAGCCGGGAGCAGCTGGCTCCATCCATCATCCCGGTGAAACTGGAGCAGAGGGGCCCTTCGCCTGCCAGCCACGGGGTGACGTGCTGTGTGTCTGTCCCCCCACAACTGACAGTGCTTGAGGGGGAGGGGAAGGCACTCCTGAAGCAAAATCACCTCTCTCGTGTGTTTCCAAAACCACAGGAAGGGGCTTGAGCCTCGGTGAGGGGAGAAAAGCTCTCCCCAGCCCTGCCAATCTCTCTGCCACACTGGTAGACCCCTGGGAGCAGGAGCGATGCTGCAGCTCCACTTGCCTGTCAGCACATTCTCCCACACTTCCTGGCACTCCCAGCACATCCCAGGAGGCTCGTGGAGGATTCCCTCACCTGTGGCTTGTCAGTGACCATATCATGGCTCCATTTAGGGGAGAGAAACGCAGGAAGCGGCGCATGTTGGTCACTCTTGGTCAAATGCTGTCGTCAACCATTTCCCTTTGCTCCCCACCACGCAGGAATTGGGCTGGCACTGGTGGCTGCATTGAAGGGTTACCGCTGCATCATCGTCATGCCAGAGAAAATGAGCATGGAGAAGGTCAGAGCTCTGTATGGTTTTACCCCACAGCCAGGGAACATCTCCTTCCTCTCTCTCTCTGTCTCTCCTTTCCTGGAGCCCTCTCCTCTAAAGGCCAATGAGCCTTGCACACCCACTGCCACTGCTGCTATTCAGAAAGTTGCCTCTTGAGGGAAAGAAAGTAGCCTGTGATGGCCTGGTGTCTGTCTGGTGTCAAAAGTGCAGCTGGGGTGGTGGGAGAGCCAAGTAGGGTGTGTGGCTGCAGAGAAACAGAGCAGGATCTGCTGCATGTGAAAGCACAGCAGGAGAGGCAGGCAGGTGCCAGCGCTACCCTGCCAGTCCCGCTCACTTCCCCTCGGACATCTGACAGGTCACTTGTATTTATGGTTTTCTTTAACCTGGAGACACTTAGACTTGCCTGAGCTGCTTTCTCAAGGTGGTGTCTCGAGTCACTTGCACGAGAGCTGATGCTCAGGTGAACACACTGTCCTGGCGATGGCAGAAATCCCTCACTGGTGAGCCAAGAGCCTCACAGGCTGCTCAGCTGAACTCATGCCACTGAAGCCAGACCTGCCCCCTGACCTGGCTCAAGAATGAGCCCTTCTCAAACTGTCACCCTCATTTCAACCTAAATCTCACTTAAGCCCAGTCTGGATCAGATGCCACCTCCAGCTGCCATGGGATTTGTCTCCAGGTGTCCCAACACTCCCCCTGTCCCACTGACAGCCACATCTCCCAGAGCAGACACACTAGGGCTGATTTGCTCCTTCCCTGTCTTTGGGGAGTGAAGAGAAGGGACTTAGGGCAAAACCAGCTTTCTGATCTCCCTTTGCATGCTCCAGTCCCAGCACAAAGGAGACACTGTCCCCTGTCCAGTTCCCTCTGCCCTTTTTTCCCTGGCACCAAGGAGCAGCACATTGTCACCTCCCTCCACCCTGTCCCCAGCCTGCCCTCCAAGTAGGACAGGGCGAGAAGCCAGGCTTGAATCCATGTGCCAGCTTCAGGCAGGAGGCCCTGGGGTGCCAGGAGCATGTCAGAGATAGCACAGTCCAGAATTGGACATTGTATCTCCAAATGATAAACGTCTCCCGCATGCAGAGCTGCTCTGGCATCTGGCACTGCCCTGAGCCCACAGGTTCAGGTTACCCTCCCTACGTGGGATCAGTTGTGCTGCATCTCCTCTCTTCCCTCCCAAAGGTCGATATTCTGAAGGCACTGGGTGTTGAAATCGTCAGGACACCGTGCACCCGCTTTGATGCCCCCGAGTCCAACATCCGTGTTGCCTGGAAGCTGAAAAGTGAAATCCCAAACTCTCACATCCTGGACCAGGTAAAAGCCGTCCCTCCACTGACTCTCTTTCCCAAGAGAGTTTATAGGGTGTTCTTCAAGCGTGCCTGTGTTTGGGGGCTTTGTTCAAACTGGCACCAGAGGCAGATTTCGTCAGTGTTCTATGGCATTTGAAACTTAATCGCTCCTCTGCAAAGCACAGGGGGACAGAAATCAAATAGGGGACACTTCCAAACCTGCACTACTTCTGCCAAAGCCTAGATGTGGGCGAGGCTGGGTTTTCTTGTACAATTCAAAGACTCCTCAAATTGCTTCAGATTTAACTAAGACCTGAAAAAAATCCCACTTTTTAAGCCTAGCTAGCAGCCTCTGTTCTGCCTCAAAAATACACCTCATGCCGTAAAGGGCAAACCCTGGTGACTCAGTCAGAGGTCCTGACAGGAGGGCACTTGGTCAGACTCCCGAGTAAGGAGCCCCTGGAGTGAAGGAAAGTCAGACAATCTCCTTCCTTCTAAGAAAAAAAAATGTCTTCAAAGACTGAATGAGCTTTTCAGAAGCAGCCTGGTCCATGGGTGTGAACGTGGGGGGCACAAATATCAGTGCTGCAAAATCTCTCTGTGAGGGCTGATGATCAGGACAGCTTCTCCAGTCCACAGTTACCAGTCTCTGAACCATCCCCACACCTCATGGGCACCAAGTGCTGGAGAGTGAGTGTTTGTGGACACATTTAACCTTCCAATGTGGAAAAACCCCAAGTGGGCTTGGAAATCTGTCCCAAAGGGACAAACAGGAGAAATACCTGTGACCTGTTCTGGTGGGGTGGTGGTTTCCCCCTCAGCAGGGAGAGGAGGTGGCAGCTGCATGCTTTGGGTACAGCTCAGTCAGGAGCTATTGCTGGTTTGGTATTTGACCTGCTCTTCACACGGTAACTCCTGCTGTTCTCTGTTGGAATAAACAGTACAGAAATCCGAGCAACCCCCTGGCTCATTACGACACCACGGCTGAGGAGATCCTGGAGCAGTGTGAAGGTCTGTGCTGTTGCCTCTACGTGCAGAGGGCTGTAACCCTCTCTGAGAGGCTTAATTTACATCATTTATTGACCTGAATGTCTAGAAACAGCCCAAAGGGCCTCTGTAGGGGCAGGCAATATTATCTTAATAACACTGACACGCAGGGTGTAGCAACCTCTCCTAATCCACTCCAGATACACCTCAGCCTGCAGGGCTTCCCGGCTGTCCCCTCCTAGTGCAAAAGCCTGGGGGAGGAGACCAGGGGCTTAAGAAATTCAGGCTGTACCTAAAGGAGAAAGAACATGTCTCTTGGTGGCCACATCTCTGTGACCTGCCGGCTGGGAACACAAGATGTCCCACAATGCCTTACAGGGGAATATAAATCCACCAGGGCATGGCAAGGCTGCATCTGATCCAGCACACTCATTTGCAAATCAAAACAGACTGAAACCTCACAAACTAGTGATATCGGGAGTGTGGGCTGGGGCAGGATAAAGGGCTGGATTTACAGGATAAAGGGCCCAGTCCACCTTTGTGCAGATAGAAGTGAAATTTATTGCCAGTTCTGGGAGCACTGTAAAACGTGAACAGGACTTGAGGATGGAGAGCAGTTATCAGAGCAGTAAAGCAGTCAGGTATCAACGGGAACAAGAGAGTCCCAGTCTTCCCTCCACTGCAGTGCTAGCATTTGCTCCAGCTGGCTGCCAGCCGTGGATTGCAGGTCCCGCTTTCCCAATGCAGCTGCAGCATCAGGTTTTGAAGGCCAGACTCCAATTCTGCTCCTACCAGTCCTAAATCTGTATAATTTCAGCTAAGCCAGTGGGGCTGCATCTGACAGAGGCAGGTGCCAGGGCAGAGCTCAGCCCTCCCTCCCCTGTGGATGCCAACACAGGCTGACAAGTTGTGCCTGTTAGTGATACTCACGTGTGTGATTCACTTTGATATGCTGTGGTTTGAAAGGGAGGGATGTGCTGAGATGTCCCCTCCCCCTTAAGCCACAGAATCACAGAATATCCTAAATTGGAGAGGACCCACAAGGATCATCAACTTCTGGGCCTGCACAGGACTCCTAAAAAGTCACACTATGTGTCTGAGAGTGTTGTCCAAACAATTCTTGAGCTCTGGCAGACTTGGTGCTGTGACCACTGCCCTGGGGAGCCTGTTCAGTGCCCAGCCACCCTCTGAGGGAAGAACCTTTCCCTAATATCCAGCCTAAACCTTCCCTGACATATCTTCATGCTGTTCCCTCTGTTCAATAGATGCCAAAGATGCAGAAATCATGGAGAGCTGCAGTGGGAGATCTGGAGGTCACCTTCAGCTCCCTGCAGTGAGGCAGGATCAGCTGTGCTCAGGTCCTGCAAAGCTCATCTGAGCTTCTGCACAGGACCAGGCTTTGGCCACCAGCACAGCCTCTGCCTGACCTTTCCTCACATGGGGTTCTGGTGGACACAGGCTCTGCATCTGCACAGGGGTGTGAATAAAGGGGAGATCATGCTGGGGGCTGTACTGAGTCCTTGCAAGCCTCTCTCCCCCCTGATCTGCAGGCAAGGTCCACATGGTGGTGATTGGGTCTGGCACAGGAGGCACCATCACTGGTGTTGCCAGGAAGCTGAAGGAGAAGTGCCCAGAGTGCAAGGTAAGGCGGGAGGCAGGACTGCCGGGGTTTTCATGGGATCACTGGATGGTTTGGGTTGGAAGGGACATTAAGGGTCATCCCATTCCACCTTCCTGCCATCGGCAGGGACACCTTCCACCAGACCAGGGTGCACAGAGCTGGCCTTGAACACTTCCAGGGATGGGGCACCCACAACTTCTCTGGGCAATATGTGCCAGGGCCTCACCACCCTCACAATAAGGAATTTCTTCCTAATATCCAATGTAGATCTACCCTCCTTCAGCTCAAAGCCATTCCCCCATGTCCTGTCACCGCACGTCATTTCCTGCCTAACCCCACAGCTCACCTGAGGGAGTAGTTGTTGTCTGCACCTATTTGTTCACAGCAATCGTGGCTTCTGTTGGAAGCAATTTGGTGATGTTTGGGTTGATCTAGACCCATCCAAGTGCCTAAGAGACCAAAGTTTCCACAGCCCCACTAAAATCTCCCACTGCCTGGTGCCTTGCCCTGTGCAAGACACTTTGGGGGGCACAGACTGCAAATGCTTCTCCTCTGCCACTGCAAAACCCTCTGTGCTTTAGGGCTAACACAGGCACGATGCTCATCCTGAAGAGCTTGTGCTTCAAGGCAGACTGGAGGCATGACAGTCGCTGCCTCTCTGGTCTGGTCAGTGTGTGAGTGACCCCTGATCCACCAGAGAGGGGTGGACCCACCACTGGAGGACTGGGGTGGGAGGTTGTCTCCCTGGCAGCGTGCAGCTGCATGTGGAGCGGTGTCACCATCCCTTCCTGAGCTGCGTGCTGAGGGAGAGAGGCACCTCAGCCCAGACACAAAGCTGTAAATAACCAGGGAGGTGTCACCATCAGCCAGCACAACTAGATCCAGAAAGGATGTCTGTATCCATGGGTTTCCACAGGTTGGAGCTCACTGGCTGGCTTCACCTAGAGCAGATTAAGGAGCTCTGGCACTGTCCTAAGGGTTGGGCTTTGGAAGTGGCAGGCTCTGCCAAAGGGGTGATGACAAACACCTTGAGAGTGATAACATTTTAAGCCACCAGTCACTTCTGCAACAGCTGAAGACTACCTAGGATCTATTTAAAAAGACAGTGAAAAACAGCACCCTTTTATCCTGGAAGCTCTCCATGCTGCCAGTGATTAGGAATATTAATGAATATCGGGGGAAGGAAATCTTGCTGATAAGGGTGTGGGTAACTTTTCCTTTGAGTTTTGTGTTTGGCTGTTTCCAAATTCCCATTTTGGTTTGACAAAATGTTTTTCCTTCAAAGATCATTGGCGTGGACCCCGACGGCTCCATCGTGGCTCTTCCCAGTGAAATGAACAGCACCAACACCACAACCATCGAGGTGGAGGGCATTGGGCACGACTTCATCCCCACTGTCCTCGACAGATCAGTGAGTAACCATCTCACGAGGGGCCTCTGCTCATCTCTGCTTTGCATCCAGCCTACTCCCAAGGCCGGAGGCATGGTGGCCCTGACATATCTTCCCAGTGCAGAACAAGCTGTTGTGGGGGGATTAGGACACCCAGTTACTTTCTGAGTAACTCTGATTGTAGCTGACTCACAAGGAGAAGGTAAATAGAGGCGAAAAGCAGGCACATAACACAGTGTGAGTCTCCTCTGCTCAGCCTCACCATTGTTCAGAGTGTGCCCCTTTTGCTGTGATCACACAGGTGTCTGTGCTGAGGCTGCTCCTCATCATGCTACTGTTTCCTGAGCCTTCTCTGCCTCAGGCAACACACACAGAGAGCAGAAATCCTGCACCATGCACAGGCTGCATGACAAGATCCAAGCCCTGTAAGACAGCAGATCATAACCTCGTAGCTCTTGTTGTCAAGTTCCCTCTCAGTGCATCAGCTGCCACAGAGCTTTAAATCCCTAACACAGGCTACCTGTGTTCCCCTGGCCTCATTCTAGAAAGGTCCCTCACAGCCTCAGATCCCCGATTCTTTCTGCTTCTGGGTGTTAACTACATCCCTGCTGTCAGTACATGGTTGCAGATCTGTCACCTTAATAATCCAGACTGATTCTTGTAGCTGGATCTCATTCTGGCAAAATCTCAACTATTAATGTACTTTGGCCTGGGACATCATAAATACTCTTCCACATCCTAACTCTGGACATGTCAGGCATCCCTAACTCTCCAAGGAAAGGGTGCTGGCTGGAAGGGTGTGGGTGTCTGCAAGCAATAACACACCCTCCAGACCATGGATGTTCTGATAAATGCTTTCAAGGAGAGCGGAAGGCAGCTCAGAGCTACCAGATGTTCTGGGCATCGGCACCACGGTGTGCTTCAGAGGGTCAGGGCAGCCTGAAATGACATTGCCAAGACTCATCCTCCTTGCTTTCCTTCCAGGTGGTCGATCAGTGGTACAAAAGCAACGACAGAGACTCGTTCCTCATGTCCCGCAGGCTGATCAGAGAGGAGGGGTTATTGTGTGGTAAGCACAATGCAGCCACAAGAGATTGTTCTCTTAACAAACCTTCTGAACCTCATCCTTTTGGGACCAAATCACTCCAGGGTAGGTGCCCTCTGCATTTTGTGCCTGCTGGGTCAGCAGGGCTGAAAGGCTGAGCCTCGGGCTGTGCAGAGGTCGCTGCAGACTCCAGAGGTGTGTCCCTCGGTCTGGTCTGGGGTCTGACTCATGGGCCACAATAATTACAGAAGTAATAATTCCCTCCTTACTGGAGCACTTTTGCAGTGGAACTGGATCTTCAGGCAGTGTAGAGTTACACAGGCTGAAGGGAGGATTAGTGGGGCTCGGGGCAGGACGGGGGGGCTCTGCCAACAGCTCTGCGAGGCCGTGCTTGGTGTCATTGCCACGCCAGAGGTGCCAGGTTTGGACTAGGAAGGTTTGAAAGTAAAGAAAGTGTGAGATGTTCTTACTGAGTATTTCTCCCTATGCCAACAAGCTGTAAGTGATCCCACTGGCTTCCCAAAATGAACAGGTGCCCTCACACAGATCCTGCCTGTACCCTAAGAGCCTCCACAGAGCATCAGCGTTGTTTTCAGCCTTCCCTGACACCAAGCAGACAGACACAGGTTTGCAGTCAGGACCAGACACTACGTAGGCTTGCAGTTACAGCTGATAAAAGCCCTGAACACTCATATCCAGGGAGTTTTGGAAAAGATCAGGCTATATATATGTAATGAAACACTTAAATGTTGATTTAACCTAGCAGGCATGGAGTCACTGCGTTTCAACAGAAACCACTTGTTTGAACTCAACCATAATTTGTGAACAGCTTTGAGTTCCCTGAACTGCATTTCTCAGGGCTGTTCCTCGTTTGTTTGAAAAATGTGACCCAGGGATAATTAACCTGCTGTAAAATACGTGCTGCCTTGAATGAAGTGTGTAATTGGCACACAGATAGTGGAATGTGTTTGACTTCCAGTACTCAGACTGGTGGTGGAAGGACTGCCCCTGTAAAGCAGGGACCTGCTTTCCCTACGTGCAGCAAACCACATGCGTGCACACAGACACGGGGAGCACTCAAGCCTTCCCATCACGTTGGCCTGGTATTCCAAGCATGAATGTAATGTTTATGTTTTTTCCAATCTTTACAGTGCATTTAAAGCCAGTCTGTGGCTGCCAAGTATGTCAGCCAGAAACTCCAGAACTGGCGTGGTCTTCTGCTCATGCAAAGGGAGGGTGCGGTGTAGGCAGCGTGTTCTGAATGTCCCGGCATGGGACCTTTCAGCCCTTGGTCTGCCCACAGAGTCACCACAAGAAGTGGTTCATGAAGTTCATGAGGTGACTTTTCTGCTGCCTCAGAAGCCCAAGAGCCACTACATGAAGATATCCCATTGGTCCCTCCCTATCTTGATTGTCCTCCCATCCCAGTGTCCCAAGCCACCACCCCACGAGGTGCCCCCTCTGCACCCTCAGCTGGGGCAGCCTGTGCTTCCCACACCAGGACAGTGGCCCTGCACCCTGGGCAGCCCTGACACTTGTCTCCCTCTCCTTGGTGCCCATCCAGGTGGCAGCTCGGGCAGTGCCATGTCCGTGGCTGTGAGAGCTGCCAAGCACTTGAAGGAGGGTCAGCGCTGCGTTGTCATCCTGCCCGACTCCGTCCGGAACTACATGTGAGTGTCCTGCTTCCTGCCCTGCTTTCCAGCATTGGGGTGGGAGCTGCCATGACCTTCTGTGACAGGGGCTGAGCCCAGGTCCTTGGGGTTCTGGAGAACCGCCCCAAAAAATCTGCTAGCAAGGCACATGGAGTGAGCCCAGAGCTGGGAGTCTCCCTCCTCAGCAGATCACTGGAAAAAAGCAAAATAAACAACAGGGAGAAACAGCACATCACGGTGGCAGTCACCAGGGGATGGGTGTTGGGGCACTTGGGGTTCATTTCCTCTCATCACTGACTCACTGCATGGAGCAGGACTCAGCCCAGCTACACTTTCTGAGCGTGCATGCCTAAAGTTAGGAAGGCAAATAGCTGGCATGCTTCGAAGAGTTACTGAGCACCCAATGCTCCTGTTGACCTTAAAAGGGGCTGAGAGCAGCCAGCTGCAAAAATCATGGGAGCCCCGGGGGCAGTGCTGTGGTCTGGTGCATGAAACAAAGCACGACTTCTTCTGGAAGCCTCACAGACTTGCTCTTTGTTGCTGAATTCTAGGTCCAAATTTGTGAATGATAAGTGGATGATAAAAAATGGGTTCCTAAATGACGTCCAGGAGCACAAGCCTTGGTAAGACAACTTCTGCTGGGATAAACTGTGCTAAGGGAATCAGCTTTCTGAGTCTGGAAATCATTATCTTCAAAGGAAAATGTTCCCTTTTAGTGTTTAGAAAAAACACTGTAAAGTCCAGACTCCTCTGGGGAGGCTGTAATGTCAGCTCCTCTCTTTTGAGTCAGCTCAGCTGACTCAAAATCTCTCAGCTCTCCAATCAAAGTCTGTAAAGGAGCCATTTCTGTCCCAAAGTAGCTGATCCACTCCCACGTGGTAGCCCAGGCCACCTAAACCTTCTGAAAACCTCTCTCTACTCCACATCTGATGTTCAAAGGACCATCAGGCTGCTGTGGAGGTGGGTCCCTGTTGTAGCAAGCCCCTTTTCAAACAGCTCTGCAGCTCTTTTCAGGCAGAGGACAGGAAATTTTCACCTTCCAGAGCTGCTGGCCAGAAAAAATGGCCAACTCTGCTGTCCCTTGGACACCATGGGAAAGAGTCCCCTCAAGGCAGGGAGTCACAGGCAAACTGTTGATGCCAGCTGATGTGTGGCTGGGCAAATGCCAGTTGTTTAGAAAAGCTCTTGGTCTCACCCTAAAGACAGCAAGTATTACTGATGTCACCTTCTCCTTTACCGAAGGTTATTGTAAAATATTTCCTAAAACCTGAATACATTTCCAAGGCCTCTTGTGTCTGGTTAGAGTTGCTCTTGGCCCTTCCAGGCTCTAGTACTGCCCTCCCTTTTCTGCAAGGACTCAGGGCTGAGATGTTTGGGAGCTGCTTATGTTCCCCTACAAACAAGCTCAGCTTGTCCCTCATAAGTCACACGAGCATCTCTGCCAGGCTCTCTCCTGCAGGAGCTGCAAATGCTGCCTTGTGAGGACCAAGGATACAGAACAAAGGAGTAAAACTGGTAGGTCACCCATTTATGAGCTCGAAGTGAAGCCCTCAATAGCTCCCTTGGATTCAGGACAGGTCAGCACCTTGCCAGCTGCTGGTCTCATCCCTGCCTCTCTGGAGTTGCATGGGCACTGGGCGCAGGGAAAGCTTGGCTTCAACAGGACCTGGCCGTGGTGGCATTTCTGCTTTGGATGTAGGAGTGGGGCTGGCTTTTCAGGCAGACAGGCTATCCCTCATCTCCTCTGGCCTTGCCCCTCTGCTCAAGGCCACAGCTGTGCAGCAGTCACAGCTTGGCGCTGCCATTTGTCTTTCAACAGGTGGTGGAACATCAAGGTGCAGAAACTGAATCTCTCGGCCCCTCTCATTCTCCTCCCAGAGGTCAGCTGTCAAAAGGCAATTGAGATCCTCCAGGAGAAGGGATATGACCAAGCTCCTGTTGTTGCTGAGTCAGGGTAACTATTTCTGCTCACTACACAGACGGGTGTTCATACAGAAAAATCAGTCATGATGAAGCTAAGGTCCCATTTACTCGTTCAGAATTGGGGCTCTTGTGCTGGACTCTGATGCATAATATTAAAAAGATCATCTGCCTCCTTGTGAAGATTCAATAAAACTCCTGTAAATGAGCCAGTTAAAGCCCAATCCAGTGCCCACCAAACTCAGAAGACACTGGGTCAGTGCACAGGCAAGGGGAGCTCAGGGGAGTGCTGGGAGCTGGGGGATCCCACACAAATAAGCAGCTGGAGAGCCCACCGGTTTTCCTTCTCCCAGCTGCTAAGTCCTGGACTGCAATAGCAGATGTTACCTACTGTGAAACCAACAGCTTGGTGAGGACAAAGACTTCCCTGTTCTGCTCAAGTGAGGAGAAACCTGGTGCCTCCCACTGACTGCAGCAACAATTTAGTCACTGACTTCGACCAGAGCAGTTTGGCCCCGACAAGAAATGTGTATTCTACCTCAGGCCTGACCATCTGGAAAACTCCCTGTTCCCTTACAGGCTTATTTTGGGAATGGTGACCCTCAGCAACACCCTCAGCTCTGTGCTGGCTGGAAACGTGGAGTTCTCAGACCCTGTCACAAAGGTCACCTACGACCAGTTCTCGAAGGTACCGAGGCTGGGGCTGGTGCCAGCCTCTGTCTGGGGACACGGGGAGAGGGAGAGGTGCACCACCACCAGCCTGGGGTGTGAGAGGAGCTGGGAGAAGAGGTCGGTGAGAAGGCAGAGATGGGAAGGCAGAGAGGAGTGAGGAGGGCAATGGTGACATCTTAGAGATGAGAATCAGAACAGGCACCTGTAAAGGCTCTGCTGAGCCAGCAGGGTTCAGATATGGGAGCTTTTCACCCCAGGAGCCGAGCACTGACAGGGGATTTCATCCAGCTGGGGAATCAGCACCCACCGAGATCAGAGCTCAGCCATTGCCAGGTGAACTAAAACGTTAAATGTTACATTTTGTCCTGTTTAGATCGGCCTGGAGGACAGCCTCGGGAAGCTTTCCTGCATCCTGGAGAACGACCACTTTGCTATCGTTGTACATGAGCAGATGCAGTGTAGGTATCTGCAGAAACTCTCCACAGGCTTGGCACAAGTGTTGGAGAGGGGAAAGGGAAATTCTCAAGCCGACTGTGGCAGGTGTCAGAGCAGCTGCTGCACCTGTGCAGCCCCCGAGCCTCTGCACGAGGGGTTTCAGCTCTGCAAAGCCCTGGAGCTGCCCGCTCTTCACCCATGTCTCTTCTGATACCACAGAGATGAGAGGAGAGGGGCAAAGCAAGTAGGGGGGAAATTAGGGTTCTCTGTAGCCCAGGGGCAAGGTCAGAAGGAGCATTTGACCACGTTAGGTAAAGCCTAGGTGGAATTCAGGCATCTAAGTTGAGAAAGCTGAGAAAAATTGGGTTGGGCCATGAGCAAGCCCTGTGGCACGGGTCATCAGGGGCACTGATGTGTAGCCTGGGGCAGCTGTGTGTGAGTTTTACCTGGACCATGGCTGGGTGTAGGGATGCTGTGCCAGCCTGGGAGCACCATTAAAGCAGGTTTGGTTTATTCTCAATCCACTGCACAGTCACCTTCCCCTCGGTGTAGCAAACCAACCCAGCAGAGTCACCTGCAGCACTGGGATTGCTGACACATCAGTGGCAGCAGGGATCACCCCTTGTGCCTCCTCTGACCCAAAAAAGGTGTGGTGGCAGGTGCTGCTCAGCACACCTGACCTGACACACCTTTCCAGTACAATTACACCAAAAGAATTCCAGGAGTACAGATTTGACCTTGGCTGGGAAAAGTGAGAAACACGAAAAAGCAGTCAGAAGAGCCATGCTTCGGTGTTGTGAATTAGAGCTGAAGGGTGTAATTATGCTGCTTTGATGGGATTACATGCTGAGCATGCAAAGCATCCCTCGGGTGAGCAGTGGCTGCCTGCTCCACTCGGGGCCTCCAAAACCCATCACACATCCCAAACCTTCCATCTCCAGAGCCTGCTCCTCCAGAGCCCCATCAGCTCTGAAGCTTGCAAGTCCATCCATGTCCCCACAACAGGTTGCAAACAAAAATCTCTCACTCCAAACTGCCTTTGATACACATTTCCAATTCAGCCACCAAAATTAATGCCAGGCAGGATTTCCTTTCTCAGCTATGTCATCATAAAATAAGGAATATCTTTTTTGTATCATGTTTTGACATAAATTAAATGGTATCAGCAAATTAAATGGCACACACCAAAAAATATCAGCCAGCTGTCTGCAGCACCTCTTGCTCTGATTTTCAAACAACACCCACTTGCTTTTCCAGAGCTGCTGTTTTAATGCTGTCACAATTATCCCCTTATTTATTACTTTCTTCCCACACCTTTGGAGCTTGCATTTTATCTTGTGTTTGGACTCTGGTGGCTAGTTTTATTTTTATTTAAGAAAACATTTATCAGACAGTCAAAACAATTATTGAAGTGCTGTTTCATTAATGGTGCTGTTAGGATGTTATGAGAACAGAGTAGGAAAGTGCCTGACTGCTGCTTTTAGAGAGCCTCATTAGTTTGCTCTGAAACGTTTTGTGATGATCGGAGCAGGACTGGAACAGAGGTTGGCTAAAAACAACTGGGAAATTAAGTTTCCTGCTCTGGGAAAGGTGCCTTATTTGCAGCAAAAATCTCTCTGGCGTGATCACAGTAACCTGACTGAGGCTCCATCAGTCATTTCTGTGGAGGTAGAGCTCAGACAGATGCTGTCCCTGTTAGGGTTTTCTTTTAATAAATGAACAGCAGCCTCTGCACAGCTGGAAGATGGTGAGGGGGCTGGTGGGGGTGTTCTTTTTTAT
Organism: Tichodroma muraria; assembly: GCA_013390105.1. Classification (NCBI taxonomy): domain Eukaryota; kingdom Metazoa; phylum Chordata; class Aves; order Passeriformes; family Sittidae; genus Tichodroma; species Tichodroma muraria. Next base: position 22,670 of record WAAG01055684.1, on the reverse strand, counting down.
TTTTTTGCCACTAAGCTAGAATTTTCTCTGCTTCCAGTCAGTGGAAATGGCAGCTCCTTCATGAAGCAGATGGTGTTTGGTGTGGTCACAGCCATGGACCTCCTCACCTTTGTCAGCAGGAACGACAAGAAGTAGCAGAGCAGCTCGGCCGTCCCCCCTCCTCCAGCAGGTCCAGATGTGCCCCCGAGCCCAAGCCACTGGTCAAGGGAGCCTCTACCCCAATCCAGCCAACAGTTTCTCAAAATGCCTAGGTGAAAATTGTGGTGTACTATATTTGTCTGCCAAATGCCACCCACAGTATCACTAAAGAGGAGATAACTAAAGAAATTGTGTTTAATAGCCATGCGTGGTCACACGGAGCTTCCCAGGGCTGGGCAGGGAATGTGGGGAGGTGAGGATGGGAAGGGGATGGTTGCTACTGCTCAGATTTTAGCAGGAGGAGGTTCGGTGTGTTTGCCAGCTGCACGTACCTGTGCACTGCCTGTGTTGCAGCTGCTGAGAGTTATCCTGATCCCTTTGGACCAGACCCCATTTCTGCCACAAGAGCAGCAGGGCTGGCGGCAAGTCACGTCACTGCTGCACCCTTCTGCCCCTCTCTGCCCACCCCAGGCAGGGCTGCAGGCACCCCCAGGAGCCATTCCTCCTCATCCCAGGGTATGTCTGGCTCCAAGAAGGCAGCAGGAGAGGACTGACAAGGAGGGAGGAACAGGTGGGACACAGAGCCCCAGAAAGTGAAAGGTGACAGCAGGAAGGGTGGGAAGGAAAAGCCAAGGGCTGTGACAAGCAGAGGGGATGAGGTGCTGGGCTGGGGTGAATGGTCACCCCTGTGGTGGCAGCTGGGCTTTGGAAAGCACCTTCCTCACCTCTGGGGGAGTTGGTGGCATTGGGTGCCTCATGCATGGTCCCACGTGAGGGGACAGTGAAGGGAACCCAAACAAGAAGCAAAGACTCATTCATGGAACAGTAACTGGGAGAGGGGCTATGGCTTCATCCCTGATTATCCATCCTGAGAGCTCTTTATCAAGGGAGGGGAAGGCAAGGTTTGGTCCTAACTCTGCTGTCAGGCCATTGTGTTCCGGGGACTGATAATGACGGTCAGAAGAGCCATTTGCCATGGCCACCAAAAACATAAATGAAAACACATGTCAAAAGTGGGCTGTGGGACCAAACTGAAGTGCCACTGAAACTCAGTTTGGCGGAGCTGCTCTCAAAAGACCCAGAGAGGTTTACAATCTTTCTATAAATTTCAGGAGCTGCTCCAAGATGGCAACAACCAATTTCAATTTCAGCTTGCTGCTAAGTGGCTACTCCATATTTTCAACCTAATCTAGTCTGTATGAGACTTATTAAGGTATAGAATGCTGAAGAATTACATTTAGGAAAAGTGTCTCTGCTGTCTGTTGTTTCCTGAGTGACATGAACTATTATCAGATTTTCTGAGAATTTCTGCTTGAGCAATAACCATATTTGTCCAGAAAAAAACCAACTGATTAGCTCAACTCTCACTGTATCTAATTTATTTTAGCAATTGTGTTGCAAAGTGAAGCATGCTAGTCCATGCATGTATTCCAAACTCAGGCAAGTAAGTCTGAAAGCGCCCCATAACTCCATGAAGCCCAGAACTGGGTCTGAATCTGGACCAGGCTGGTTTTTATGGATTAACCCAAAGCCCAGTGCTTCCAGCACCAGGAGGAGGGCTGCAGGGCAGTGGCTGCCAGCTGCAGACAGGCCCCAGAACAGGCAGATGCACTCCAGGAGAGGTGAAGCAACCGCTGAGTATTAACCTCAAATATTTACAACTTCTTCTCTATGTTAACTATGAGTGTGGGAGCTAATAAAGCTGGGTGTGAGCTCCAGATACTTCAGGATTGCTCCAGCTGGGCTGGAGCCAGGCTCGCCAAGGCGCTCCCAGGGTCCCCTTCCCCTGTCCCTGGGGGCTGCTCTTTGCAGGCACATCCGACAGTGGCATTGCCCTGCCCAGGGACGCTGGTGTTGTGTCTCCCGATGTCGGCCAGGCTGTGACCCTCAGGACGTCCCACAGGGCACAGCCCCACCACCACCCCAGAGTGTTGCGTTAGGAGTGAGAGGGACTGCCTGGTGCCATCCTGCCCACCGCGTCTCTGGTGTGGAAAAGGCCTCAGGAAGCGAGGGAGGAGTTTTCATTTGACTTGTCTGCCAAAATCCACAGCATCGGTGGCAGGAGCAGCATGTCCGAGTGTCCCTCCCACCACCCTCTGCCTCTTCCCCAGACATCCCTGGGCCTGTCCTCTGACAGTGATGACCTCCTCTGGATAAATGGTCCTTTGAGTTCCTTTTCCTTGCCATTGAGACCCTGTCTATATTTTATGTCTCCAGTGAGAGGCAGCTGCCCAGCTTGGCACAGCTCAGTGCTCTTGAGCTCTGTGGGACATGGGGGTTCTGGACCAGAGGGATGGGGGTTTCCAGGCTTCAGGAGCCATGAGAGGGAAGCAGGAGGTGGATGAAGGCCAGGCAGCATCCCAGCCCACTGTCCTGAGTGCAGTGTCCAGCTCCAGTGCTCCCTCGACCTGCAGCTCCAGCCTGTGCTCTTCTCCCAACACCTCCCGCTCCAAAGGAGAACGGGTGTGTGCTCCCAAAACCCTCACTGCTTTCCAGTCCCATCTGCCCCAAGATACCTCTGCTCTTCATCCCTCTGTTCTGCAAGGCTGTGGGGGGAACATTTCCAATGAGCTCATGAGTACATCAGGGCAAGACATTTCCACACCAAGGACCAAATGGCCCAGGGGGGAAGAAGCTCAGGCTGCCTGTGCTGGTCAGGGCACGTGAAATTCGTGCACCCCTCCTCTGCTGAGATCCATGGCCTTGGCTCCCTGCAGCTTAATCCAGAGGAAAACAAACCCCAAGTGCTTTAAAGGGTTCATGTCAAGCGTGTGGCATGGGAGCGCTGCCCTGTCCTGGGAAGGTGTGGGGGGACAAAGACGTGTGCCCTAAGAAGGTCCATGCCCACCACTGGCTCCTGCATTTTGGGGTACATCACCCCAGAGCTGGCTGCACTTCAGCTGGGCTGCCTTGCTTAGAGCTTTTAACCCATTTTGTTCTCCCTGTGGACCCCGGTATCCCTGTCCCCAGCAGCCTGTGAAGCACAGGGGGCTGCTGATGCTTCAGAAACTCTGGTGAAGTTTGCACAGAGGGGCGTGGGGAACGAGGACACACCTGCAGGCGCTGGACAAGGATTAGCCTGAGCTCAGACTGAACCAACACCACGAACAAGATAAGCATCTCGCTGGCCCTGCCCAGCACCTTGGAGGCTTCCCCGCCTCCCCCTTCCCCCTGCCAGGGTTTCACCGTGGAGCTACATAAATAGAGGTGCCGGGCGGGTTGTGGGGCAAGAGCGGGGACGCCTCCCACGGTCTTGCACCGCATCCCAGCACCCGTCCCGCCTGCCCGGATACTCTGCAGGTAACCCGGGGACCACGGGGACTGGGAACCGGGCAGGGCCAGCCTGCATCCCCACAAGCGAGGGGGAGGATGAACATTTCCCTAGGAAATAGCGGGAGGCTGTTGATGCTGCTCAGTGACAGATCCACGGCGTGGTTTTGCTGGAAACTGGCTCTGTTGAAGGTGCCCAGTTTCACTGCTGGGTGGGGTCAGAGGTTTTGGCAATGGATGGGACTGTTGAGGTTGGGGTGTGAGAAACCTTTGACTTAGTGATGTTTGGTGGTGGTGTCCTGCTCTGTCTGTGTGGGGTGGCTGAAGCCGGGGCAGCCAGGAGGGAGCTCGTGGCTTGGGGAAGGGAGATCCTTTCCAGCAGCAGCTTTTCCATGGGGATCCTGTCTGGGTTCTGTGCCAGTCCTCTGGGAATGATGACAAAATAACCACTAGATTAAAATGTGTGAATGAAAGCAAGGGGCAGAACGGTAAACTCCAGCAAAGATAAAGCAGGTCTAAGTTAACTCAAACTAGCAAAAGCTTGCTTTAAAACCAGCAAAGCTTCAAAATCTTCCCTTTTTTTCAAATTTATAACGGATGGGAGTCCATGCTTTCAAGTTTTTTCTTTATGGTTATGCAATTTGCAAATGTTTTTCTTTAAAGAGATGTTAAGAAATAACTGTGAGTAGTTGCATGCCTGCAAGAGTAGGAAATTGGGGCTATCAAAGGCTGATGATATAAATGTAATCAAAGGTAGCACTGGGGCAATGGGAGAAGAGCCCAGACCTGGAAGGAAGGAAGAAGGTGTATTTAATACACCAGGACATAAAGGCACTCAGACAGAGGGAAGGGATCCAAAAATGCACTTAAAGGAAACACTGGGTCTTGAAAAGTTAAAAAAAAAAATGAGAGTCCTTAGCCTTTAAACAGGAAAAGGATTCAGCACGGGCTGCCAGGTGCTGTGCATCCAAAGTGTGAGTGGAGAAGGAGGAGGGAGCAGGCACAGGGAGGGAATTTCATGCCAGGACTGAGTCTGTGAAAACAGGCTGGCCAAAGAAATGGAGAAGGCAAAGAGCAGAGTCCGACAGGGTGCCCAACATGGGAAACATCCTCCTTAAGAAAGAAAGGTTTTTCCAATTAAAACAAAGATGGAGCGACCCCCTTGGGTTCCTTTGAAGGAGTGAAGTGGCTGGAAAAGGCAGGCAGTGAGTGGCACAGCAGGACAGGCTGGGAGCTGACACCCACACCTGATGCCTGGAGCAGCCTGGAGTAGCCACAGGACAAGCCACAAAAGCAGACAGCGCTCCTTTGAGCCCTTCTTCTAACCAGGCCTGAATGCCTTCTAGGAACACTTAATCAGTCATTTAAATGTAAATTACTAGCATCAACTTGAGGGTGAGCAAGTCCTTAGGGCAACCACGGCGGAGCTCAGTGAGCGCTGCAGCGTGGACTTCGCTCACCGGCTGCAGAATGGGGACACCGGGGGCGTGGAGGACGCCGTGGTCGAGCCAGGATGGGCTTTTGGGGATGAAAGATTCTGTTTCAGAGCAAACCCCCCTGGCGCCAGGCAGCCGTGGGTGATCCAAACTCCGGCCGTGTGGGCTTGCCACGGAGATGGGCTGCATCCCCTGCGCTTTAAACCGCGGAGGGGCCAGCCCAGACCCTGGGGCCTCAGCGTGCCCGTGCCCAGCGTGACAGCCGCTCCTACCCCCGCTCTTCCCCCCAGAATCATGGCCCTCGCCGGCGCCCTTCGCCTGTCGCTCGCCTGCCTCCTGCTCTGCGGCGCGGCCCCCAAACCCACCTGCGACCCCAGCGCCTGCCCCCCGTGCCCCGCGGGGGACCCGGNNCCCCCCCCGCCGCAGGCGGCTGCTGTCCCCCGTGCCCCCTGCCCTGCGCCTGCCCGCCCTACCTGGAGAGCGACTGCGAGATGCAAGGCTTCGCCAGCGGCCTCGTCCCGGCCGGCCGCTCCTTCNGCTGGCCGACGGCTGCCCCCAGTGCGTCTGCTTCGACGAGGAGGAGATGGCAGTGCCCGCCGGCACCGTCACCACGCGGGGCTCCCAAACGTGCACCTGCCCTGCCCAGGGCGGGCAGCTGCAGTGCAGGCCTGCTGGAAGCGAGCAGTGAAGGCCTCGTCCCTGCTGGCGGAGGGCGGGGGAGCCTCTCTGGCGGCAGAAACCTTCCCTGCCCGGTGGGAAGGTTTCTCAGCTTCTCCATCCTCGCTGAGAAGCTTCAAAGTGTCCCTGAGGACTTGGGGGCTGTTACGGCCGTGCCACGGGAGGGGCAGCTGTCACCTTTCCTGTCCTTTGTGGGCCGGGGCAGAGTGGCTGTAGGGGGTGAGCTTGCTTGGTTGTGAGGTTTGTTCTGACTGCTGCTAGCGTGTAACTGGAGCGAACGCAGCTATTTATTTATTTGGAAGATGATTCTGCTTTTGTATGTGTTTGTGTTTATATAGGCTGTTTATATTAAACTCGCTGCGTAAATTTCCTCCCAGGAGCCAGGCTTTTTATTCCTGAAATTCCATCGGGTTCCAAGTGGTGGGACCAAGATCAGAAGGGCTGGCTGACACCTTCTCTCCAATCTTTTCATGAGGTGGGAGGGGTAGGTGGGTTAGCACAGGTCTGTGTTCTTAGGAGGCAAACCCCTTCCCTGTGTCCATCCTCCAGAGCAAAGCCTTGACTCACGTGAGGATGGTGGCAGTCAGGGCTCAGCCCTTCACAACCACCTTGATCTTACCCAGGGCTGACCCCACTGGCAGCCCCAGTTCAGCAGAAATGCCCCAAAACATATCTCAGTGACTGTGTCCTCTGGATACAGGCACAGGATACAGGAGAATTGCATCTTCTGAATGCTTTGATATATATAAATACACAACACACACACACACATGTAAATATGTCTAGCTATGGAACCCACAGCTTCATCAGGCTGTGTTATTAACACATGTTAACTGTTTAAGGATTGAATAAAATCAGTGTTACCAATGAACTTCTAAACTTTTACTGATAAGGACACGTATACTTTCCTCTTGTGTTAGCTAGTGGTACTTGGGCCACACAAGGCTCTCTCCAACCAACTTGTCTCCAAATATACGTGGACACATTAAATGTGTCCCCTGGATTGTTTAATTTTCTTCTCTCCTGTTCTGATGCTGATGGACTGCAAAATAACCCAGGGAGCAGATGGGATTCAGGATGGAGGGTCAGGAAAAGGTTGAAGGAAGTGATAAAGCAGGGATCTCCATCAACTGGGGAAGGGACCTTAAGGATCATCCAATTCCAACTCCCTTGCCATGGGCAGGGACACCTTCCACTATCCCAGGTTCCTCAGAGCTCCATCCAACCCTCCCTGGGACAATTCAGGGATCCAGGGGCAGCAACAGCTTCTCTGGGCACCCTGTGCCAGGGCCTCCCTACCCGCACAGGGAAGAATTTCTTCCATATACCTAACCTAAATTTCCCCTTTTTCAGTTTGAAGCCATTCCTACTTGTCCAGTCATGCCAGACCCTTGGAAATTGTCTCTCTCCATGTTTTTGTAGGCCCCTTCAGGTTCTGGAAGGCCACAAATAGGTCACTCTGAAGCTTCTCTTCTCTGGGCTGAACAATCCCAGTTCTCTCAGCCTTTTCTCACAGGACAGCTGCTCCATGTTTCTGTTGCAGGGAAGGGGGTTTGATCTGATAACACTTAGCCCTCCGCTCTTCCCCATTCAATGTAAAATTCCTAGTTTTTAGTAGGGTTAAAGCTCACTGTTCACCTTCCAGACAGACACCAGACATCCCATGTCACTGTGTCCACCAGCAGCAGAAGAAATTCTTCCCATTACAGGTTTCTAATTATGTGCTGTCCAGGTATTCACAAATTGCTGAAGGAACCCACATCCTGTGTGCCCTTGCAAGGTGAGGCTGTTTGAGTCCATGGGGTTGTCTCTTTTGTCTGCCAAGAATTTAAGGAGATCAGAATGAGTTTGCAAGTGCAGTGATGGGTTTTGCAAGCACAGGGATTATTCAGAGGGAGTCATGAAGGATTTGGAAAGACTCCTCACTGCCTGGGGAGGGTGGTGGGCTGCTGGGGTTGTTTATCCTTTGTCACACATCTTATCTGTCTCACTGCTCCCTGCTTTGTGTGACTGATAACCTTGGAGCAGGGGGGAATGACCGACAGATGGGCAGCCCCTGCATACTATTGGGTTTGTCTTCTCTTCCCAGTGTCAGCACGGGAACAATGAAAGAGTTATTGTTCAAATATCTCTGCAAAAAGGTCCCTGTCGGCTCCTTTGCAAGCTGCTCCTTGGAGGTGGTGCAGAGTTTCTTTGCTTTGCCCCCACCTCTGATGTGAAGATACCTTCTGTCTCCAGGATCTCTGTCTGCATTTCATCACATTGAAAGCAGTAGCTGCATTATTGTACTTTTACAATGATCAGCACCTACACAGGGACAAAATTAAAAACTCACTATGATCAGTCATTAGAATTTATTCACTTAAATTTAATGTCCTGTGGTTTGGCATGCTTTGTTTGAATGGGTGTTGTCCTGGATTCTCCAGTATTAATCACCCATGTGCTTGTCTGCAATTTGGACACAGTATTGCTGGTATTATTTGTATTTTTCCAGGTCAGATTTTCCCCAGTCTGGGCAGGGGTGTAGTTCTGTGGCTACTTCTTCACATGGACACTGTCACTTTGCATCACAACCAGGCACATGTTTGCAGGGAAGGACTGTAAATATTTCTCAAAAGCAAAGCAACACACGAACTCCTGTGCATCCCTAAACGAGCCCTGAGAACTGAAACCAAAAGCTGAAATTTGCAGCTCCTAAAAAGAGCTCATTTTGCATGTAGAGCAATAAGGGTTTGGGGGTTTGTTTGTGAAAGATCATTACTGATGTTTACTTAGTTGTGGAAGGGAGAGGGCCTTTCTTCATCGTGTTAATCATAAAATGATTGATTTAAATAGAACCATGCCCTCAGTCCTTTCATGAGCCCTCTCAGTTCCTGCCTCATGAAGCTGTAAAACATTAAAATATTCATGAATGAAAGCCCATCAGGAGACTTCCTTTGGGCACAACTGTGTCTAGAGGTTGAAGTGTTTGCCCAAGTCCTTCTACCTTTTCCAACAGCCTGCCAGAAGTGCATTCCTCAGGTGTGGTTCACCAGACAGCTTTAGCACCCTAGACTACATTTGCAGAGCCCAGGTGTGGGGGGCTGGCTGCCTGCCATTTGTTTTTTTTTTTTCCTAGTTATTATGCTCTTAAATGATCAGAAATCTTGACCCATGGCAGGTTCTGCACTGGTGATTTCTGATCAGGATCAGAACCGAGGTTTCCTAGAGGACCCCCTCATTTAATTAGAACGTACTCAGTGTTGGTAATGGACTGACTACATCCCCGTAGAAATAGTTTTTCTTTGACTTTGGGGGAAGGGAGAGAGGTAACATTCGACACTTTTGAATGTGTTCATTATAGGAAATTTTAAGATGCCCTGACACACTAAAGGTGCCATGCATTTATTAACCAGCAAATGGCACAAGAATGGAGTTACACACACAAGTGTATTTGGGTTTTTATGATTTAATAGGGAGTGCTCTGAGCTGGGGACAGAGTGGGGATTGGTGAAGGGTTGGGCTCCATGATCTTGGAGGTCTTTTCAGCTTAATTGATTCTGAGATGCTGTTCTATGATTTAGCTTCAACATTGTGCATCTACACTAAAAACAGCTTTTTTTTTTAATCATTCTGATACTGCATCCATAGCAGCACCCACAACTCAGTCCTCCAAGGCTGTTGGACTTTTTCCAGCAGCTGGCTTTGAATCCTGGAGTGATTTGCAGAGCCATTATTCATGGCTATTCACAGTTCAGAAGTTCAAGAGACACAAAAAAAGTCCAGGGTATGTAATCAAGGATTAATTGTTGCCAGTTTCCAAAGAAAGGAAGGGAAAAAAAAAAAAAAGAATACAAAACCAGTTGTTTGAAAGCAGAATGGAAGATCTTAGAGGGAAAATTATTGTTTCTGTAGCTGCTGAAAGTGTCCCTGTGTGTACAAGTGAGTCAGGAACATTGTTTCCAGCCAGCACCTGAAAAGCTAGGAGAGGAGCATAGGCATTACCTAACAAATGCCAACCCAGTTCCTCAAAATCTTTGGAATTTCGGCATTCTGAGTTTCATTTGATGATGAAGCTTAACATTTTCAAGAGCTTTCAGGTCTCGATCCAGCTACAGTACTGAGTTATGAAAATCAGAATCAGCAGTGCAAAATAGTCCTTTCATGTATTAAAAAAAATCCCCAAACAAACAGAAATATTCTCTCTCCTTCCTGGCCTTAATTGGGATCCTGCCCATGGAACCATATATACTGCTAAGTATCTTAGAAAAATCAATACCTGCACAATAACTGAATTTGTAATTAGTGTAATTGCATGTATCAATAAGTCTCCTTGTTTTTTTCTGTGTGCCAGCCTCTGCTGAGAGCAAGGACTCTAAATCTTAAAGAGTAAACAGGCTATGAACTGAACTGTGCAGAAATGCGAGGAAACAAATTTGATGAACGTTAAGAAATTAAAGGAAGTGTCCATAGTTTGTAGCTCATGGAGAGAGGTTGCAGGAGGAGGGACACTCACACCCTTCGAGATAAAAACAGCGTAGAAGTCAATCACTGGTTTCTTAATCACAGAACTATTAAGGTTGGAAAAATCCTCTGAGATTGAGTCCCAGCTGTGCCTGGTGCCCACCTTGCCCCCATCCCAGAGCACTGAGCGTCACCTCCAAAATTCCTTAGACACCTCCAGGGCTGGGCACTCCAAACCTCCCTGGGCAGCCCCTGCCAAGGCCTGAGCACCCTTTCCATGGGGAAATTGCTCCTGGTGCCCACCCTGAGCCTGCCCTGGCCCAGCCTGAGGCCGTTCCCTCTGCTCCTGTCCCTGTTCCTGGAGCAGAGCCCGACCCCCCCTCAGTGCCCTCCTGGCAGGGGCTGGGCAGAGCCAGAAGGGCCCCCTGAGCCTCCTCTGCTCCAGGCTGAGCCCCTGCCCAGCTCCCTCAGCCCCTCCTGGGGCTCCAGCCCCTGCCCAGCTCCTGCCCTGCCCTGGGCACGCTCCAGCCCCTCCAGGGCTCTCCTGCAGGAGCCACAGCTGGAGCCAGCCCTCGAGGGGCCTCTCAGTGCCCAGCCCAGAGGAACAATCACTACCCAGTATGATCTGCCTATTTCTTCACGACTGCTAAAAAATCTAACTGGAAAAATTCTTGGATCTTAGCAAAAAATTATCTATATTAATTTTTATTACCAATGTCACATTTAGCATATGCATCAGTTTGTATTTAGGATTCAGAATCAACTTAATGAAAAATGTGCCAAGAATAATTTTCAGGAGTAGGTCCAAGGACCTCAGCTCCTGCTTTGTGCCAGTGGTGACACCAAAGTCCAACAGAGAAGGACTTTGGAAAAGAAAAACCCACGGATTTTCCCTGATTACTTCACAAGCCCTAGATCACACCGCAGTTGCATCAGGAAGACAAACCAAACTTCACCTGGAAAGGTCACATTGCTTTCAGATTTTACAAGGGTGCCTAAATGGTGATTTTTCATTTTGTGTTTTAAATACATGACAGATGTAATCCCACGTACCTCACACACTCTGAACTTGCATGAATTTATATATGGATAAATAAATACCTGATGTGTGTCCTAGCCGTACTGTTGGGGTTTTTTTTGCAGAATCCTCAATTCACATTGTGTACGTAACAGTTTATTTTCCTTTGTTTTAGCTTTGAGGATATTGCTCTGTTTTTTACAAAGAGAGTTATTTAGGAACAGCCCTAAGTTGCAGGCTAAAGGACTTTGTAAACTGGTGTTCCACAAAAGCAAACCAACTCACCAGTTATTTACAACTAAGCTTCTGATTCCTGTAATGGCTTCTTGAAGGGAGGGGGATTTATCTCTCACGGGAATTTGAAAGCATCCAACTAAAAATACTCAATATGGGACCTAATTTAGTTGATATAATCATGTAATCACAGAATAGTTTGGGTTGGAATGGACCTTAAAGACCATCAAATTCCAACATCCCCTGCCATAGGCAGGGACACCTTCCACCATCCCAGGCTGCTCCAAGCCCCATCCAACCTGGCCCTGAACACTTCCAGGGATCCAGGGGCAGCCACAGCTTCTCTGGGCAACCTGTGCCAGTGCCCTTCACCTTTACAGGGGAGAATTTTTTCTAGTATCTAATCTAACTCTACTCTCAGTCTGAAGCCATTCCCCTTTGTCCTTTACAGGTGGGGGATTTTTTTATATGTTAGGTTGTTTATTCATTTCAGATTAAGGAAAAAATTGCTCCCTGGCAGCAGTGGAGTTAAAATTATTTCCAGTTATATCACCAGGAGTTACTGGCACTACTCTCAGACACTCTTCTAATGCCAGACAAGGAAATGATAAACACTCCTTTGTCTAGAACACAAACTACTTGGCTCTCCACAGATTACCCTCTAACCAGAAAACATAATACTTCCCTTCTGAAGGCACTCATGGGTGTCACCATGCCAGATGTTGGGGAAGAGACAGCAGGAATAAATAATGCTCCAGCAGGAATAAATAATGCTCCAGCAGGAATAAATAATGCTCCAGTACTCAGCAGAAGTAAATCCAAGAGCACCTATGTCTGATTTAATCTCTGCTGAGCAGGACTCACACGCTGGATATTAAATGAGTTTGAGATTCTTGCTTAAGAAGAATCTTGTAATAAAGGAGCTGAAGATTTCTGATTCGGTAGAATATGGTTATTTTAGAAATGTATTCCAATCTGGCTAAACAAGTTAACACATGGGATTTGCAGAGAGAAAGTGTTTTCAAATAAGTCACTACCATATATGCTTGGAACCATTACTTGAAGTTTGATGTCCATGCCATTTTAATTAATAATTTCAAAACAACAACCAAAAAAATCCCAACCAAAGTCACAAACATTGTGGACTATTTACTTGCTAATTCTTTCTTTCATTGAAGCTGCTCCTGCATTACAAAAGTGTAATAAAAATCCCCACACTGGTTAAGAACTAGTAAACATTTTTCTTCATTTGCATAAACAAGAAACCCCAAACAAATACAAGGGTCAAGAACTTTCCCTGGCCAAGAACTGGTTAAATAGTTTGAAACTGTGCTCAAGATTTCCTGAAAACATATTTGTCTTTCAGCCAAACAATACTGTTAAAGCAATGTAAATGCTTTGCTTCCAGAATGTGCTTTTTCTGTACACAGAGAGCAGCAGTGTAAAAATAAATCATCCATTAAGCATATTCTCATTTTTAATATCATCCCTTGAAATATCAGTTGCTTCAATATCCCTTAACGATCAAGGAAAGAAAAGTTACAGGGTTCACATTTTAAAGACTGAAGATTTTACAGACCCAGTGCTGTTAATCCATGGGCAGGTATTGGGCAGCTTCTGTCACGACCTGAAGCACTGGATTTTATTAACACCAACTATGAATCTTTATGGGTGTCTTATGCAAGGTTGGAAAGGCATTTTCCTGCCTTCTCATACCTTGCTTTTCTCTGGCAAAACCAACTGTGATCACTCAGCAGGTCCTAAAGAACTAAGTCACAGAAAAGGAACGGATTTTGTGTTTCCAGGTGGCAGGAATAAACAAATTACCTGATTTGGGCAATCACCAAAAAGCGAATCAGTGCCACTCTCACTGCACTTTGCACTGCACCATCAAGTTACTGTAGGAGTTGAAAATTAAGCAATCCAGAAAGTCTTTGAAGGAGTTTAGCATGCCAAGGGCAGAGGAAGGGGGGAAGGAATCCACGCTGAGTCTGAGTTTGGCAAAATGAACCTGCTTTTGTCCTCAGCTCCGCCGCAGAGTGAAGAGCAAAGGGCATCCAGCTGATGGTGGATGGTTTGCACACCACAGTTAAAACGTGCATGTTCATGGATATGCTGTTTTCAGGAGGTGGTGAGAGTTTGAATTTATTATTAGGAAACCAAAACATTTCACTTAATTTTTTAACATGCGAGATTTTCATGAGGGAACGAAGGTTAGTTACATTTCCAACAGGATTTCATTTTCAACTACATTTTGCCTATTCAACTCTAAGCCAAATGTAAGGCTGAAAGGTTGAAGAGACTAATCAAAGGAACAGAAGTCAGAAAGACAATAACATCACAGTACCTAAAAACGGGTAATTCACACATTTTTGACATTTGTGTCTTGCATAGACAAATACTTATTCATTTTTTTTCTCCCAAGACAACTCAACTTCAAAAAATAAAACATTAAATCAACTTTAATTACAATTAAATGCATGTGTTTCAATTTTTCAGAACAGCAGGGTGTTCTGGATTTTTGTTTAAGTGCAACTATCATCCCTTGGAAAGGCTTTGTTTTATCCCGTGGGCTGCCAAGTTCCTCAAGTCAGGAAGGTGGACTTCTGATTCTTCCAGAAACAAATCCATGTCGTATTTCACAGAACACTCTGAGGTGGAAGGGACCCACAAACGAGTCCAGCTCCCCAGTGAGTGGCCCCCTTGGGGATCAAAGCTGTGCCCTGGGTGTCAGTGGCAGCTTGCTCTGACCAGCTGAGCCAGGAGCTGGGGTGTGAGCCACGTGTGCTGCTATTCCACTCCAGCATCCACACACCTAAAGCTACTCTGGAAGCACAGGCACTGGCAACTGCAGCTCCTCACTGCGGGTCTGGCTCCTGGTCGCATTTTGAACATCAAAAAAACCCCATTTGTTGCACCCCAGGCTGCCATGAAATCCTGCCCTGCCCAGCCCTTCATCCATGCCCAGTTTTCCACTGGAAGAAGACCCAGGTATGCAGGCAAGGTAGAGCTGGAGGGCTCTCCAAAAGATTCCTGACAGAGATCAGGCACCAGGAAAAGGGAAATGCAGCCTGACATGGATCCGTATGGAGCTTCCCTGAGGTCGGCAGGACTCCACTGTGACACAATATCCAGATGTAGAAAACCTTCTGCAGAGCCAGAGTTGATTCTGAGTATTTTCCAACGTGATTATTTCTTTCTAACAGTCATTCAGAAACTTATCCTGATCGTTTAGGAATTGATTTACTAAACTGCAATGCTTCCAAAGTTTAAAAAAAAAACAACAAACACAATAGAAAATTGCCTGTTCCAGGAATATTGAAAAAATTGGACTAAGAACCCTGTTTTGGGTTAGATTGAAAAAAAAATTAAAAGTTTCACTAATCTTATTTGCAGAAGAATCACATTGATTCAAAACCCAAACTAGTTCTATTGCATACAAATATGACTTTAATTGGGGGTGAGGGGGAATTATACACGGATTTGAAGTTAGGTCCCCTATAAAGACTTCTTAACTACTGTAAACATGTACCTTTCCTGAATGGTGATGCTTTGCTGAAACCAGCAATCTTTCCTACACAGAAAAAAAACCCCAAAAAAACCCTCACAAACCCCCC
>WAAG01055683.1:0-20031 GCA_013390105.1 Tichodroma muraria | reverse complement strand
TTTTTTTTTTTTAGTAGAAATTTTGTCATAGTCACAACATTCTTGTACTACTCAGTAATTAAAATTGGAGAAAATCACCAGCATACAGCTTTAATGTAAACCCTGCTATGGAAGTACACCATGATATTCATTAAATCACAGACCCGTAACCTTTATTAAAAACAGATTCTTCTTAAAATGCACATTTTGTAACAGACAACTTGCAACCCCCCTGGACAAAGCATTAAAAAGTCTCAGGCATTTTGTAATAAAAACAAAATAGGATATATAATGAATAGAATAAATGAGATCAAATGCATTAGCAAAACTTGTTTGGTTTTCATCTATATACACCTGATTTTTATTTTAAGAATGTATAGCTTGTCTTTTATCCTGAAATATGAAGATTTACAACCCTCATGAACTACTTTATTTCCTAGCTGTTCACCTGCAGAAAAAAAATCTAAGGGAGCTTCAACAAAAGTCAGAAAGTAATTATGAAAATGCACATTTGTAAAACTGAAATTCACTTTTTATTTGTATTTTCTTGCAATAAATAAATCAAGTAAGTCAGACACATTTCTTATGTCTGACAACAAATCTCTTACCAGTTTGTGGAGGTTTTGGGTTGGTTTTGTTTTAAAATGAGGGATCATCTCCTTTTAATTTCTACAGTACCCATTAAACAGTGGTCTGCAAGTAATGGTTGCCTGAGTGTCCCTAACCTAGTCAAGGAAGAACCATTCCTTAAATCCTAAGAGGGGAAGAAAACTGCAAAAAAAACAAACTAGCAATTTTTTAATACAATGTTATATAAACTTTTACATAATTCACCACACTGCTGAATAGAAAATATTATGTGAAAGGAATCATCATTTTCAATAGATTTTGATCAGCCTTTCCACACAACAAACCATCTTAACAGAGTCGTCCTGAAAAACATGCTTCAGATATCATTAAGTCTGAACCAGAAAACAGATGCTTAAAAATAACTTTTGCACTTCTAACCTTTTAGACTGCACCATTCAATTATGCATGCTTTTCTGAATATCAGTCTGGAAATAAAATAGAGCTCTAAGTATCACCCAGAAGGAAAAAAAATTAAAAAAAAAATAAAAAAAAAAAAAGGAAGGAAGAGAACAACACATCCTGCAGGCACAAAGAGGATATGGCTCCAAGGCTGGAGCCCAGCGCCGCCTGGCAGCATGGCAGGAGGAAAGCCATGCATTGGAAAAGAGTTGCATGATGAGCAACAGTAATGCAAGAGGTTAAATGTTACAAAACTACTTTTTCCAGTCAACCTCAGATGAAGGAAACACATCAAGATGGAAATGGAGAGCAAAACAGGACACTACTCATGGAATTTCAGTGGTCTTTATTTCTAGTTTTCAAAATAAACAAGCACAGGAGAGAGAGATCTGCAAAACAGTGAGCAGCTGGAAGACAAGCACAAAGCTGTGATTGATCAAAACCTCTCCAAAAAATATTTACTAAGGTAACAGGAACAGAATTCAATATCCTACAGCAATATTCATAGTAGATGGGGAAAAAAGGAAGGATTTTTTTAAGCATGTCTCCACACAGGAATGCGAAAAACACCAACACACTTAAAGTTACGAATGTTTGCACCGGTTTCTGAGTGGTTTTATGTTTGGGGGTTTTGGGTGGTTTTAGGGGGATTTCTTGTTTTGTTTTCTTGCTCTTGTTGTTTTTTTCCCCTGGTTTGACTTCATTTGGAATAGGCAATGCCAATGTATTTTCGACTAATTTGAAATGATAGGGAGTCTGTATGGAAGGCCTAACAAAAGGGCTTATGTAATACGGCAAAACCTCCTGAATGCCCACATACATTGTTTGAATTCGGAAGCAAAAGAGGTACTGCCATCCTCTCTTGCCAAAGGCTCAAAATTACACATTCAGATTCCAGCAGAAGACTTGCAAGAGCTTAATAGAAATAATGATAGCCTGTCCATCAAATGGCTGCCAGGTACAAAGGCTTTATATACCTCTTACTCCCACTATCTGAATGATGCTTTTAGAAAGAAAAAAAAAGTAATTTACTTTGTATGGACTTTACAGTCTCCAGGCTTTTCTTTTTGTTCCCCCATTCTCTTCCCTCCAAGAAAAAGAGACTGCACAAAAGGAAAAGGTTTCTCAGTTCTAGAGTTACTGGTCAGATTCCCATGTGCATTGATGGAATTTACCACAGTAGTAACTGCCTTTCATCAGCATCATACATGATTTGGTATTACTTCAAACTTGATACATTTTAGTGGTTTTGGTCTGCCATATGAAGTGACAGTAATGCTTCTGCAGAGCAGTTTTCTTTGGATTTTTTTTATTTAATCCTTGCACTTTTCAACAGTCAGCTTTCAAAATTATAAAACAAATATATTAGGTAAAGCTTGAACTTTCTTACATAAGCAAAAAAAATTTGTAAGTAGAGATTTGGTTCTCTTCTAACTTACTACCTGAAAAACAGTTTTTACAGGTAGGCAAAAAAAAGCTCTTTTCCAACATAATCCCTCTTGACTATTTACAACTCTTATGGTTACTCTCTTTCATGTTGTATTAAATCCAGACTAACAACGCAGGCATCTCAATAAATCTCTTCAAATCACACTATGGCTTGCTGAAGCTGCTAAAAGCCTTAAAAATAACACATAAAAGTTAATAAAAGTATGAAGAGAAGCAACAAATGGAAACTCCTAGGAAAAAAAACCCAAACTTTAACAGGGTTAAACAGGCAACTGGATAGTAAGGTAGATAACACACAAGTATCACCACGACAACCTCTGTACTCCTGTTTCAAGAGAAACTGTCATCTGCATTGCAGTGCCCTTGAAAGTCATTTTTCTCTTAATATATCTGATTCCACTATTTTGCTCAGCTTTAATTCTGTTTCATTACTGTGCTGTATAATTAACAGCCAAGCAATATGATTTTAATGCAGAATCCAAACCTGTAAGACAGACATTTCAGACATGTTTTCAGCTGTCTTACTATGGAGACATAACTGGTGAGTGCCAAGCTCTACTACACGTATTCACTTCTTGAAATGCAAGATGTGGTGAACAACCACCATGTAAATGCACTCTCAGAGGTGATCATGAGCTGCTGAAAACTGCCCCAAACCTGCAGTGCAGGTGGCAAATATGCAACTGGGGATTCCTACGTCAGGGAGCATGGAAGAACATGCAAGGGATACAACAGACTGTGTCCTTGGGAAGTCAGCTCCTTCCCAGCTGACCAGCTACAGGAGATCCTGGGACAGACATAGCCCTTTGCAGGAGCCCCAGCTCCTGAGCTTCTTAGCAAGTGATGACAAAAAGTTGTATGAAGATTATATCTTTATATGCAAAGAAAGATTGGTCATACCTGAATCATTACATTATCTATTAATGCTGCTTCTTATTGGGAGAAGCAAAAATAACAACATTGAATTCTGAGGATGAAGTTTGTCACTAATAAAAAAAGAAACAAACAACAAAATGCCTGCATTTGGAAAACAAAGGAGGGACAGCTAATTCAGCTTTCCTCAGCAGGAGATGTGACAGTGTCCCAGTTTAGGGCAAATTTGGGAAGAAACCTCCAAATGGTGTCTCTCTAGAAAGCAAATTCAAACCGTCCCTCCCTCAGCTGGTTCGAGAAAAGACTTCCTTGAAGACAAGTGGAAAAAGTTGTTTATTCAACAGGCAAAGCACTCCCCAACACAACAAGTGAACAATACTAAACAACAAAACCTCTCGCCACTCCGAAGAGATGATGAATTCAGAAAGTCTCTTCCGTGGGTCGCAGCTCGGCTCCCTCAGGCTGTGCCAGTCCCTCTGGCTCTGGGAAATGCCGGGGCCAGGCCAGGCCCGGTGGGACACGGGTGTGAGCTCCTGGTGCTCTTCTGGGTTTTCAGTCCAGAGCAGGTTTGAATAGTTCCAAGGAAAAAGGAAAAAAAAAAAAAAATGCAGTCCGGAGAGCTCCTCCACTTCAGCTAGCCAAAAACCTAACCAAAAGCAAAGAGAGCTCTCTCCAGCCGTCCGCACTGCAGACAACACAGGCCGTGTGTGAAGGAAAGCTGAAAACTCTTATCTTTATGTTTTGAAAACAACCACATCAGACATTCCACCGCTTCTCCTTCTCCCCCCTTCACTCTCAGACCCAGTTTTAAAGGTGCAAAACTTATTTCTGGGCTAAACAGATGACTGGGGATACAATTCAGCATCAATCCAGGACAGACAGATACTATGTCATCTAGGCACCAGAGCCTGCATTTATGAAGTTGAACACCTGACTGGACAGCCATTGTTTTCACTAAATTCCTTATCTGTGAGACCAGTTCTGAGTAAGGGCAATGAAACAGAGATAAATCTGGATGGAGTTGCAAATACCCCTGGAGAACAAAGATCAATCCCTGACACAACAGAAAGCATTGCCTTATCCTTAGGTGTTTCCTACACTCACACACACATTTTAACTTCAAAACCTAATTATTTTACATGGACCCAGCACAGCTTGGAGACAGATTTGCCACAAAATACAGAAAACTGCAAAAACTTGCAGGAAACAGAGTGATGGAGTCAAACAAGGCAACAGCATCCCATTACATCACATTCTTTGGAGGCCCCTCTGTGCTTTTGTAATAAAATAGGCTTAAAGAACAAAGGTTACAGCACCAGCTGAACCAGGCTCCCAAAAAGTTGGTTTAGCCTTGGTCCCAGAAGCTTATGATCTTTAGTTTCATAACAGCATTCAGAGCTCAAAGAATGATTTGTCATTAGTGGTTAGAACTGGCTGGTTCTTTCAACCTAAAAAATGATACTGAAATTCAAATTCATCATTTCTAGTAAGGGCCTCACCTTGGTGCATTGCGCTTCCCTTCCTAGATCTTCTTCCTAGAAGTTGAAGAAAAGCTTTCCTGTCTTAGTTACTGTTACTTGCAGCTATACAGGAAAAAGAGGAAGAAACTGCAAGCTTCTCTTTCTAGAGCAGATGAATGCTACCTGCTTCTTCCTCTACAAAGATGAGATAATGAGTTACACTGGTATTTTTTCAGACATCTGGTTTCCTCGGAGGACAGGGAAATTACACACTGCAGCTGTCCCATAGCTTAAAAAAAAATAATAATAAATCCCAACCAAGCCAATAAAAAAAACCTCCAGAAAAAAAAAAAAATAGAAAACTGCCAAGCAATCAGTAAGACTCCAATGCTGTACAAAAAAACAAAGCAGGATTCAAAAGAAAGGATCTCAAACCCTTTTTACTCTGAATTGGCATATAAAACCTCCAGGGAACTCCATATTTACTTCCAGGTGGATTCAAAGTCTGAGCAGTGGGCCTGATCTCTGGCAGAAAAAGAAGCACCACTGACTAGGTTTTAAACACAGCTTTAACTCTTCACTGGTGTCTTTATGGATAATTTCAATATAGAGGTATAAGTATATAATATAAACTAAACAATTTTGTTATTTTCAAATATATAAAAAACTAATCTATTTTTCTAAGAATAAAAGACCATAAAACAAACATTGGGTATTTGCAGGAGAATCGTGCAAATGTATTATCCAAATGCTGTTCTCATTGCATGAACATACTTGCTTTCTTTTGCAGATCCCAAGAGTTTTGTTTAACAAAGCAAGTCAAGGAAGAAAAAGGATGATTCTTCACTGTTAAAACATGGTTCTTTTTGCTGAAAGTGCACACATGAAAGATAATAACTAGCTGACACTAAGACAACTTCCAAGGTTTTCTGCAGTATGTTACTAATATGTTCAAAATGTACTAATATGTTCAAAATTAAGACAGGCATTTTTTTTCTCTCCAACATTTTTTCATTTTACTATGAAAAAATCAAGTATCTTCAGTTATTTTCTCTTTCATAGAAAGGGAGAGTATGCTCAAATGGTTGAGCATCTCAGCAATCACAAAGGAAATTAGTACTTAACATGAATTCAGTTCTCTTGATGCCTCACCCTATACTTTAAGAAGTGTACAGTCACTTTGTGGAAAACATTGATAAAATTAAAATATTTCATAGCAGATGTAAACCCTTCTAATAACCTGAGGAAGTTATGCTACAGTCTTAAACACAGTGCAAATATACTCCTGTTATAACTCACCCCAGTTTCAGTCTCCTCATATAAGCCCCTGCAGTAACACAATGTAACAAATGCATTCTCACCTCAACAGGCCTTTTTCGTTCCTATTCTTGTTTTTCATTAAGCACTGCCAACCATGCTGCAAGTAGTTTACCAAACAAAACTGCAAATAAGCTTAGTGTGCTATTATTAAAATATAATCTTCATTTTATTTTCTAATTACCATCCCCCCACCTTTTGCAGAGCCCTGACTGCTCACTTGAAGCTTGGCAGCTCCCAAACCATTGGAATGTTTTAGACCAAAGCCTGTAACTACATATGATCAAGTATTTATACACAAATGCTTCATTGAAAATATTTATCAGCTTAATTTCTCACAAATAACTATTCCTCCTAATAACTAGGGGAATAACATACTATGCAAGAGGAAGAGCTGCAAATCTCTTAAGATTTCTTCTGCTGTTACATTTATTTTTTCACAGAATCAAAGCATCAATGAGGTTGGAAAAGACCTCAAGATATCAAGTCCAACCTGTGACCCAACACCACCCTGTCAACCAGACCATGGCACTGAGAGCCAAGCCCAGTCTTTCTTTAAGCACCTCCAGGGACGGTGACTCTACCACTGGGCAGTCCATTCCAGCATATAATCACTCTTTCTGTGAAGAAATTCTTTATAAACCTCCTTCAATCTAAACCTCTCCTGGCACAGCTTAAGACTTTGTTCTCTTGTCCTGTCACTGGTTGCCTGGGAGAAGAGGTCAATGCCCACCTGGCTACAATCCCCTTTCAGGCAGTTGTAGAAAGTGGTAAGGTCTCCCCTGAGCCTCCTCTTCTCTAGTCTAAACAACCCCAGCTCCTTCAGCCAGTCCTCACAGGATTTATGCTCCAAACCCTTCCCCAGTTTCAGTGCCTTTCTCTGAAATCTCTCCAGTACCTCAGTGTCCTCCCTGAACTGAGGGGCCCAGAACTGAGCACAGGACTTGGGGTGTGGTACAGGGGAAGAATCACTTTCCTAGTCATGCTGGCCACACTATTTCTGATCCAGGCCAGGATGCCATTGGCCTTCTTGGCCACCTGGGCATACTGCTGGCTCATGTTCAGCAGCTGTTGATCAGCACCCTCATGTCCCTCTCTGCTGGTCCACTTTCCAGCCCTGATCCACTCAGATCCAGCTCTCAACATTCCAGGGGGTTCCTTTGGCCAAAGGGTAGGACCCAGCACTTGGTGTTGTTGAACCTCACACCGTTGATCTTGGCCTATCTATCCAGCTTGTCCAGGTTCCTCTGCAGAGCCTTCCTACCCTCCAGCAGATTGACACTCCGACCCAATTTGATGTCATCCATGAATTTGCTAATAGTAGACTCGATCCTCTCATCCAGATCATCAGGAAAGACCTTAAGCAGGAATGGGCCCAACACAGATCCCTGGGGGACACCACAAGTGACCAGATGCCAGCTGGATGCAGCAGCATTCACCATGACTCTCTGGGCCAGCCATCCAGCCAGTTCTCAACCCACCAAAAAGTGCACCTGTCCAAGCCATGGGTTGCCAGCTTTTCCGTGACTATGCTGGAGTACTGCTGAGGATGAAGGCATAAATCAAAGTCGTGCTACAAAAATCTATAAAACAAACATTTTGATACACCTCCCTGTTCCCAGGATGTTTGCTTTTACTAAGCATAAATACTATTTTAATTTATCACTGTGTTATGGAATGCCCCTTGTCCTTCCTCTGCCAATGTAAACTGATAATGAACAAGGTGTGAATGAACAAGATGTTAGTGGCATGAGTGGCAGTCAGAAGAAGAAAAGAGCCCAATCTATAGCATAGGAGGATGGGCAAGAGGAGCAGATTTATAAACACAGGCTAGATGGTAACATTGGAAATAAAAATAAAAAACCCAAGGACCAACAATAGAAAATGAACTCACTAGCTGGGAAGTACTGCAGTTAACTACATTATTTGTATTTACTGGCAGACTGTGACAGGAACAGATAGGTAATCAAGATGATTAATCTAGCCAAGCAACTAGAAAGGAAGACTGAAAAATAAAGCTTCCAAATATTTTTAACAGTTAAAAAGGAACACTTTTTTTTGCTTGACATTCTTTGTTAAGCAAAATTCTTGTGACCTCCAAGAGAAAGCAAGTGTGCTCATGTCATGGGAACATTATTTGGCTAATATATTTGCATTCCAAAACGCCAGCAGCCTTCTGCTCTGCCCTTTTTTCCACAACTGACTGGTGTCCCATCATTTGAGATTTGCTATGTTTCAGAAGACAGCAGAACTTGAACCTAACATTTCATATCCCACAAGACCCCCAACTCAGATAAATGTTCTAATTGCAACTGATTTGGTATGTACATTTAAAGTTTTAGTAAATTATTGCTTTACTTGAGGTCCTCCATTTCACATAAGGAGCTTCTTATCAATGTTTTTCTCTGAATGTGTCTGAAATTTACTCCCTTTTTAAAATGCTTTTATACTGTTATTTTCTACAGTCTCACACTGTTTAGGAAGCTTTCTTTGAAATCCCTCAACTTTTGATTAGATGTCTTTCATCACATGTACTTCTGTTGAAAATTTCACATCTTAGGCTTTATAAAATAAACCTAAAGGTTTAAAATCATTGCCCTGTGAAAATAATTTTTTTGTTTTCTAACAATCCTTCGTGCAACATCAAAATACAGTAAAACATGCAATCCAGCACATTAAATATGACAAAGGAGCAAGGCTTTATCAACGTAAGTAAGTACCTGAAGGGGGCATGCCAAGAGGATGGAGCCTGGCTCTTCTCGACAGTGCCAAGCAATAGGATAAGAGGCATTGGTGATAAACTGGAACACAGGAAATTCCACATGAAGATGAGGAAGAACTTCTTTACAGTGTAACTTACAATTACCTGCACTAATGGTCTTGATATGAACAAAGAATGAGTGACATTCTCAAGAGGATGAGTATAATGTGAAATAGAAGACTGCATTAACTGATTTTAAAACAGTCATCTAAAGGGTAAATTTCCAGAGGAAACAAGTATTATATTAATGTAACAGGAAACTAGACTAGAGTGCTCAATCTCCATAATTACCAAAGGAAGGAACTAACAAATTTCTGTTCCTATGTTTCTATATAAGAGTATTCATTAACAGTAGATTAAAATGCATTCCTGTAGAGGACTATTTGCTATACAACCTAGTTTCATAAGGGAAGACTGTTGATTGTAAGGAGTAACTCAGAGAAATTTTCCAAATATACCTGTTTAAATTTTTTTAACCTTTTTTCTTGGGATGGGGGGAATGGGGGGTGGGGCAGGTTTATAAAAGATGCCTTAAAACAAGGATCCAGGAAAAAACAATTGTTTGATGATTCTGTGAATCCATTATACCTACCAAACTGCCCCACAAGCTACAAACTGAAGGAAATAAATACACAGGACTACTACAGTCATTTGTATTTTAGTAGTGACAACCAGTGACTTTAAACTGGAATAGTTAGGGTGAAATCTGCTATACAGAAGAAATAATTCACAATGTTGGCAGAAAACTTGATTTGGCATTTTGAGTAACAGTCTTTGATGAAACCACTTGGCATTGGCTAGAGTTAATTATTTGATTTTTTTTCCCCCCCATCTTATCAAAAAGGTTTCCAGCTGGTCCATTCTTCTGGGGAAAATACCTGTTGGCTGACATTGGAATCTAGCAAACATCCATCAAAACAATATCAAGAAAATCTGAGAGACAAAAATATTGATTGAATGAACAGCTGCAACAACATGAAGCAATTATTTAGTATCCCAGATATATCTGAATGCATTTTATTCTTAGGATGTTTAACTAAGCTCTTCAGGACATCTGGAAAGCTTTACACAAAGGAGTAAAAGTGAAACGTGGATTTTAGGTTGTTTTTTGGGGGTTAGGTTTTTTTCTATTTGAGAGTCAGTGCACCTTTTAAATCACAGCTTAGGTATTTTTCCTATGATTCTAGGAAATGATTCAGCATTTGAGATGATTTACTAATGAACCAAATGAATACTATAGGGATACACCAAATGAAAAGAAGAAAATAGAAGTCATTAATTTTGTAATGCACTAAAACCTCAGTGGAAAGAACAGCAGAAATTAAGAATCAAAAGTATTTTCCATTCAGAATTATTGCAGCATTATTATAGATCTGGTGATAATCTGGCATTTATATTTCAAGCTTAAGATCCTGGATTATATAAAAGGATATCTTGGCCACTTATAGTTCTTTCTTTTTACTTCCCAAGTCTTTTAACTGGGAAAAAGTACTACATTTATTTCATGTCTGCAACGGGAACAAATTAATGAAAAGACAGTTATTTCCCATTTCTGAAACTTTTGTTCTAGAACTTTTGTTTTTATATCCAAAAGTAACTCTGCTATTAAACGAAATGATGTCTTCAATTTCTTGAGAAGATGTCACAATTGGAGATTGGGAAATTGTAGAAAATGCTGCAAACATTTTTCTCCCCATCCCATAGAGACCTTACAAAATCAATGTTTGGACATAACAAGCTCTGCCATTCAGCTAATAGTTTAAGATAGACTTCAGCCAGTTTCATTACATTTATGAAAGATAATTTTAGTCATGATACTCTGATTTGCAGACATATCTCAACTGACAACTTGACTGCCAGATTTCACAACTAAAAATTCAGAGAGTTTCTGCATTTTCAGTGACATACATTTCCTTTGATTCATCAAACAAAGACTATGAGAAATGGAAAGGAGGGGAGACCACTGATGCTTCTTGGAAAAAAAATGCCCCCCAAAAAACAAACAACTAAACAAAAACAGTGCAACAAACAAAAACCAAGACAAAACCAAAAAATTATAGAAAAAATAATTACTCTTGTCAGAGCCACCCTGACAGCTCATCACATAGGGCTGGTCTTGGTTCCTCAGTACAAGTCCTCTACTGTAGCTATGCCAGGCTCATGAACTACAGTTTTGGCACAAACACCTGCACCACTGATTTTCACCTTCCAATGTCACGGGATCAAGATCTTCCTTGTCTTACCAGTAACCAGCTGTAAACCAAATGCAAGGCTGTCCTCAAAGCAAAAAGTTTTGTTCTTGCAGATCTGCAAATCACGCTCTTAATGGCAATGGAAGACTGCCAGTCCTGAGCTGCATAAATAATGTAACTAGACCTCGCCAAGATGAGAAATGAGAAATAACAAGGCTAGCTATACAACTGAAGGTGGGATAAGGAAGACAATATGAAGGCTTTGACAATAAGAATAACTTTGTAAGACAAGGCTTACTGGATTCCTGTCTTAAGAAATTATAATATTCTCAAGATAACTTTCACTTTCAGAGTTACAAACCTACAAATGTCCTTAAAAGGAACACCCACATACTGTCTCCCATAAAAGGAACCACCACAGCAAGTCTGAGGTAGAAAACAAAGCACTACATTTACTAGAAACAAACTGAAAGACAGCACACCTCACATCATGAAAAAGTAAGACAGCTTGAACAGAAATCTTCCAATACAAATTCCTAAGGGAGCATTTTGAAACCTCAGGGGAACCCCTAAAATTCACCCCGTCTAATGCACCATTACAAAAAAGATCCAAAAGTTACAATATGTGCTTCTGTGTGTAAAAAAGCAACTTATGTGCCCAGCAAAGCGAAGCAAAACCATCCCAAAGTACACAGCCATTTTGAACCCAAGCATGGGCACTAGCTGACCTCACCAACAGCTTCTCTGCTCTCACCCTGAGCTCCCTCATCATTTCCTGTCTCATTCTCTTCAGACTGCTTTTGCTACAAGTGGACAAAGGAATGCTACATAATCCATGTACCTTTTGTTCACACTTTGTTAATGCAGCCTTGTACATCTGCCCAGACCTTTAGAGGGAATATTTCAAACAAATTAATGTTTATGCAGAATATAACCAGCCCCATTGCCTGCATTGTGCTTTTCTTTTAAGACCAGGTCATTGCCAACATTCTGCATCTCAGCAGCTGGGCCAGACAGAGTAAGGTCAACAGAGGTAAAGGTTCAACAAGGTAAAGGAAAAATTAAAAACCTCCTCTGTGGTGTCCCTGCTTGTTCACAAGACTGTTGTTCTCTCCAAAGAACCTTGGCTGGCAGCACTCCAGCTCCTGCTCCCTCACCGTGTGACGAATGCCCCAGTGCAGGGCACAGGGCTAAGCCAGCCCTGCCAGCTCCAGGGCCACAAGCCAGCTCTGGCTCAGCCATTCAAATCCTTCCTCTCATGAGAGGCCCTCTCGCTTTTTCAGTGTCTGAGATTATCTCACCCTGAAGAGCACAACTGTTTCAGGTCTGGAAGGTGCTCATGGTGGTTTTGCAAAGTTAAAACCACATTTAAAGTGCTTGGAAAGAAAACAACAACAACAATCAAAAAACCTCCCAATGTCTACAAGCACTTCGTGGTTCAGAATGATTTCTTTGATTAGGCACCTCTAGAGCAATTTGCAGTAGTACTCCAGGACTTACTCTTGGGGCCAGCAATAAAAATCTCCTACATGGTTTTAGATCTATAGTGGATGGCTGTGTCCATTCATGTTAAAAATCTACTGCTTCTTCTACAGAATTCATGCCTTAGGTATAGAAACTATTGTGAAAGGAGTACACTGCAGGTCACTTCTTTCAGTACAGGAACAACATTTCCAATTTCAATGTCAAGACTTCCTCTCCCCCCCATAAATGCTCAGTCCTTCTCTAGCACACTAATGAGCAAGTTGAAAAGTGGCACACACTAGCCATTTCAGCTGCTTGGAAGGTTTCTTGCCCTCTATGCACTATAACTTTTTTTTTTAAAAAAAAGTACACAAACAAACCAAAGAAACAATAAAATCACCTCCTTTTGCTTCTTGGAAAACAGGCCAAAAAAAATCCTGATTTTGTAGGTTGGGTTTGTATTTTTTTAATTCATTCCAATAGCAGCACAAAAGAATAGCTCCTGTTTCCTCTCAACCAGCACCAAATTTTGAAAGCAATAAGGACACGTTCAGCTTCTTCATGTTGAGATCCACCCTGAGTTCAAACCATTAGCAACTGGCCACCAGCACCCAAAACACAACTGCCTGAAAGTTCTATAACTTGTGGATGAAGGCCTTTGGCCCTATGGAGGTCCTTACGTGGTGAGGGTAGGGGGAATGTTTTTACAGAACTAATGAGGAAATGAGAGGGTTAATAATTTTTTCCCCAATTTTTAATACAGGAAACATACAGAGAAATGCTCAATCAAAAAATAAATTGAGGTTTTGGCTGCAGCTAGAAAATGCCTATTGAACACCTGAACATTTCACAATAATTTTTTACTGTTCAGTCACAAGCAGTAACGTGATTAGCTTTTACCTGAACTCTAATAAAAAATAAACACTAAAAATAAAATAAACACTATATCCACTGTCTGTCCTCTGACTGTTCAATGGTTCTCTGCCATCTGAACACCTCCCCCTATGGATAAAATTAAGCTCATTTGGCTTCACTGTGAACAGTGCTTCCTCCCGTGCCCATCCCCAGCAGAAAGCCTCACGCCACAGGCTGCGCAAGGCCCGCGGCTGCTGGGAGCCTTCAGCAAGCAAACATCATGTCAGAATCCCTTACTTCAACAGCAACACAGCTCCCCAGCTCACTGCTGCTTATAACCAGCCCTCTGATAATGTTTCATAACAGGTTATCCCTTTCATAAGAACCTCCGCATTACTGTAAATGCATGCGTCTTTAAAATTTCCTCTTCTTTCAGTTCAGTATGCACACAGCATGTGCACATAGCATGGGCAGCTTCTGATGTAGCAGTGTATTCCTTGCATAAATCATTATGTACAAACAAAAATATGAATGGAATGTCTATATAAGTAAAATACACAGGTGTTAAAATGATTGCTCGCGTATTAAGCAGAGATAACATGCCAAGTAATTTTGGTATTCTCCAGCGTATTCCCACAGGTAAAGAGTTACCAGCTACCTTGGGAAAACAGTTGTTTTTAATGATAGTAAGGTCATTTAGGTATTTAACAAATATTTTGAAAGAAATATGTACTTTCAGTAATTCTAAAAACTTTAATGAGAATCCAGATCAAGTAATCCAAATATTTTCATCCTAATATTCATCTCTTCTTCCAAAATGTGATTCAAAACCAAAGCAAACAAACAAAAAAATCCACCCCAATCACCCCTAAAAACCCACTCTAAAACTGTTTATCATATTTCTGCTTTAGAACCTGTTAAGGAACAAATGTGAATTTGGAATTTCTTAATGAGTGTCTTGGCCACAGCACCATACTGTTCACGGAGCAAGACTGTTGTTTCCAGACGATGAAATGTGTGCAATATTCACAGACAGGAGAAAACAAAATCTAGCTTTAATCTGTAGAAAATCAGATTTTTCAGTTCACCTACTAAAAGAATTCTTGCACAGTTCTTACTACAGGAAAAAAAAAAAGCTCACTAAAATAGTGGTGCATGCTAATCTAGTTCAATGTTTTATTTCCTTCAGTTTTCAGTTGTGAATAATACATTTTATTTATAGAAAATACCAGATCAAAAACACACTCAGTAACTTTTTATGAACTGCTTCACATAACAATATTGCAATATTCTGCTTGTATCACCGCACAGGTATTATTGCTACTTATGAGCAGCCAGCTACAGATGCAGAGGTGATCCATGAAGATTTTGAAATGAAATAAAACACATATCAGACTACAGGAGAAGACAAAGAGAGGGAGAGAAAGACTAAACTGACTATTCACTGCAGTGAATCATAGGCAACTGACTCTTCCCTATGAATAAGCAAATAACCTGAAAGTTCTTTAAATGTTTGGTTTTGTAAAAAACTGGAGTTAAGGCTCTAATAACCTTTGCAGAATGATAAGTCACTTAAAATACAAGTTTGCAATGGAAACTTCTATTTAAAATAGCTATCAATAGATCCCATTACTTTTGGTAAGCCTGCAGTGATCTCTCTGCAGTACTTATAGTCAATACTATAATGAACTAGATTATGTCCAAGCACGGAACTATGTACAAAATCCCATCACAATATCTTTGTATCATTCTCCAAAAACCCTCTCTCCTGACATAGCTTTGTACAAATTTACAGAGCTTCATGCAGCATGCTTGCCAAACAGCTTTGTCCCCTCCAAAGAACAAGATCCTACCTTGTGACAGATGTCTGACAACCATAAAGAGCTTCAACCACCATTAAGAATGCAAAGAGCAGACAACTCACCTCTACACTAAAAAAAATCCATATAAGTAATTATATCCTTTCTTACTGAATTACCTATATAGCCAGGAATAATGACTTATAAATTAAGGCAGGTCATCTTAAAATTGTGTCCAAGGAACTGCTAAAAGGCATAACTCTTTTACATTGCAAAGAAAGTAGAATATCTGGTGTAACAACATCTCAATAAATGTTGCAGAGTATGAATAGAATAATATGCTAGCAAATTATTATAACACAGTGTGACTATGCATTTGTAAACACAATACGACAAGCTGCATGCAGCAAGATTTACTTTTGACCATTATTTATTTCCGAATTGCCCAAGTCAGTTTTACAGCAGTCCTTTTCCAGGATGTGCTATTGGTATGAGACTCCAGTGGCTTAGCAAAAGAATAACTATTTGCAGAATCAAATTATTAAATACTTGTTCAGCATAGGAAAACCTAATAAACACACAAACAGGAAAGAACAAACAGTGGAAGGAACTAACCACACATTGTAAGGTACCAAGAGTGGAAAATCTTAGCCAGGAGCCAGGTATCCAACCTACTCTCAGTCCCAAACTGAAAGCATAAACGACTCTATGCTAACCAGGTGCAGCTCACCTTCAGAGGGGAGCAGCCAGAAAGAAATACCATTTTGATCAAGCAACTGTTCTTTCAAAATAAACACAACACAATGGGACATGCATGGGACATGCATGGACATAGAGAAAAACACATACAACTTCAACCACAGCTAGGCACAAGCAGATTTTCATCCTGCTCCTTTCCATGTTCATTCCCTCCCTCCTAACACCTAAGCAAAGAATAGGAAGAGCTAATGGAGAAAGAAGTACATTGTTTAAAGAATCTATCACAGAAAACAAGGTATCAAGTATACCTGTACAGGTATAAAGAAGGACCAATAGAAAATGATTTGCAAATCACAAGAACTACATTTCTCAATGTAGCAGGTTAATAACTCAAGTTTTCAGTACAAGTTATACTCACCTCCTGTTGGCTAAAAGTCACTTCTTAAAAGGAAGTATTTGATTATACATGCCTTTGACTGTTTTGGTTTAACTTTCTAGGCAAGTTAAGAGGGTTCAAGTAGAAATCATGCATGAAAGATTGAGCTTGTGCATAAAAGCTGCTTCACTGCAGACGGTATTAATTTACCTCATACTTAGTTTTTCAACTTGAAATAGATGGGAAAACATGCTGGGATTCTGCACTGGGCAGTTTATTTTTCTGAACTGAAGAAAACACTTCCACCCTTGGAAGCCATGAGGTTTCTTTTGCTCCCTGGAAGAGCTTAAGCAAAGACTTCTCAGCTCTGAAGCATATAGGGGGAGAACAGCTCTTTGCTCCATCTAATGGTGAAAGGGAATAAGCATTTCCATAACATTTCGCTTCATACCGGGTAAAATCAATCCAGGGCAACTCGTGCATGTTTTTTAATGCCATAATGGAGCTCGTTTGGTCTGTGTAGTGATAAGGCACGACATGAGTACAGAGAGCTGCAGAGCAGGCAGAGGCAGACACGTTCCTGGACAAGTCAGGTAACCACTGCTGATGTCAGATCCCAAAGCAGGAGCTATGGCTTGTTTCCATGCCTGTCTCTGCTTTCTTCCCCAAGTCTCCGGACCCCGTGCTGGAGCTGGCTGCATGTGTTGGACCTCCTGCCATAGGATGGTGATGTGAGCGCATGCAGTCTGGGGCACGACCAACAGGACCAGCTTCACACAAAGCACTGGGCAAACAGCTGAGCACCTCCTGCTGCCAAGCAGGATATGATCTGGCAACTTTCCCCAAGCCAACCTGTCCTAGTGACCCCAGCATCTTTTTGAATCTGCCACCAAAGGCACAGATGGAGGGAGACCAGCCTGTATGGCTGGCTCCACCCACAATTCAATATTTGGCTAAGCAGATATCACTATCCTAACCAAAATTCTGTGCTTCTTCTCCAATGAAAGACTATCAATGATCTCTTACTCTGCAGGGCTTACAAGAGCCCTTAAGTGGGGAAAGAAAGGATCAGGACAATTTCTATAAGACCACAATGTTTCCAAGGAACTTCTGAAATGGTGTAGGAGTCCCTAAATGCTGTCACAGTCTGTTTCTCACGGTTCTAGAAAGAGGCTGGAACGCTGTGGCTCTCTCCTAACGGTTCTAGCAAGAGGCTCATCCAGTACCATCTTCTGCAATCAGGAAGCACACACAGGTTTAGACAAACCAAATGATGTGTGGTTTGTTCTCACACAGCAGATGCTGTGTTGAGCACCAGGGCAACACAACAAGGTGGTTCTGCTCTTCCCAGGCATTCAGACCAGAGAGCAGAGGGCACTGTCTCTCCACACTCACACCCAGGGCACAAGCAAGTAAATGTTCACACACCAAACACCACCCGCTGCTTACTGGATGATGACCCTCCTCACATTTACCTTCATAATTTATCAACTCCTGAACAGACAGTAAAAATACCCCATTTGTCCTTTTAAGAAATTAATTAATTTGAAAATATTAAATCTTGATATGGAGGTGTTTTGAGTTTTTTATACATTGATGTTCAAGGGGAAAAGAATTTAAGAAAAGTAATTCTGAGTACTCAAACAAGCTCAGTTTTCAGAAAATAAGGAGGAAGATTTCATTAGATGTGAATTGGTAGGAAAAAAAGCAAAGCCAAATAGAATCAGAATTATCTTCTAACCTGAAACAAGACAAGGTGCTGAATTTTACCCAGCATAACCTCCCTTCAAGTCCAGTAATGCAGCACAAGTTAATTCAAATATCTCTTAAAGATAATTGCATCTGTATGTCAAACAGTTGGAGTGCTCTCCAGGTACAGAAGTTTTATTTTATTCTAATTCTGTAGGCCATCCAGAAATGTTATGATCTGGTCATCTTCTGGAAATTAATACCTAAATTATATTCATTTTTGTAAAACACTTTATAATTGTATTACTAAAAATAATTGAAACGTCTCAACTCATCAATTTTTTTGCACTTTGATTTCTATGAAAATGTGCATATATTTATATATAAAATAACATTTACTGCCCTATTCCTGCTATAAATTCCAAATTCCACAAATACTGAAGACACCACCTGTAAATATTAACTTGATAAAAGGAAATGCAATAACTTATCTGGAAATGTTTTCTTCTGCTGTATCTTACTCAAGTTTATAGGAGGAAAACAAAATCATACTTTACTTCTGTGTTAAGGAAGATCTGTGACGGAAACAATGCAAAAACTGTCACATGAGAGCCCAGTGTTACTTTCAATAAAAACATCTGTGACCTGCCATTTACATAGCTCATGTCTTGCTGTAAATGTACTCATCCTCTTTGTAGGGGAGAGCTCATCCTCTTATTCTTCCATCTTGGAACATAACACAAGATACTTTACATGAAAAAGTGTGAGTTTTTATTTATTTCATGCACACGTCATAGAAGAGAGTAATTCATACTCATTTCTTTTAACTTTCAAAAAAAAAAAAAAAAACATGCCTTCAAAATTTAGCTCTGGGAATGGAGTTAGTCCCGCACTGATTAGCATTTTCCTTTTCCTAATATGCACTGGTGCTGGTTGGGAGTTTGGCTAATATAAGAAATAATTATATTTCTATCATACCCTTACACATTTAAAATATGTAACTTTTAATTTATACTCAGAAAAAACAAAACCAATGATGAACTGTCATCTTGCAGTTATCAGTGACTAACTTTATATTAGCTTTCTTTTTCCCCAGAACTGTAGAAGCATTTTTTAATAAATTCTGTAAGTTCACTCTTCACTTAGAAACATGGCAGCAAATAAGCATATACACAAGGCTCAGTATATGAGAACATTTTGAATTATGTCCCCCACACTACAGAAAAAATACCACTCAGAAGTATCAGATATATATATTCAATACCTTGGCATCAGTTTGAATAGCTAAATATAAATAAAATAAGTACAAATATCCATTTGAAATTATGAAATAGGAGTCAAGACAGAAAGCTGTTTAGGCACAAGAATAAGGAACCTTCACTGCCACACCAAAGTATAAATACCAGGAAAAAAGTCCACATTCAGAAACCAAACATTTCAGGATTCATCTATACACAGCTAGACTAAATTCCTTCTGCTAATAATTAATCATTAGATCTTACAGTTCCTATAACATACTGGTCAAAAGAAGAGCAATGCTATCTGTCTAGAGGTGCAGCAAAGAGCAAATTAAACTGGTTATTTATTATGAAAGTTTCTGCTGTTCTTCACATAAAAAATAATTAATATAGTTGGAAGTGAGGCCATGCAACTCCTCAGAGAAACTTGCCACATGGCATTTATTTGCCAGCAGCCATCTACTTGGCAGGGAAACATTGCTGAGGTCAAAGAATTCAAAACTTTACACAGATGCATATACAAGAAACATGTAACACCGTGATTACATACAGGTAGGGCATTCCTAGACTTGACAAGGAAGAGACCTAATTTGCTAAAGTCAAGTTTTTGACAGATCTCAAATATATTGCTTACTATATAATTCAATTGTAGAAGGTAGAGCTAAAATGTGCACAAAATTTGGGGGATTAGAATGGAAAGTAGTAAAGAGTTAAAACATCCTACTTGCAGTAAAATGTTCAAATTAATAACAGAGGCAAGAGAGGTGGGAAGTTTTTGATCTGACTAAAGACAAAAGAAAACTTATAATAATTAAAATTAGTATCATTAATATAATAATAAATAATATAAT
>WAAG01055681.1:0-22397 GCA_013390105.1 Tichodroma muraria | reverse complement strand
GAAGGTGTCCATGGAAAGTGTCCCTGGCCATGGAAAGAGTCCCTATCCATGGAAAGTGTCCCTGTCCATTGAAGGCGTCCATGGAAAGAGTCCCTATTCGGGAAAGAGTCCCTATCCATGGAAAGTGTCCCTGTCTATGGAAAGTGTCCCTGGCCATGGAAAATGGCCTGTCCATGGAAAGTGTCCATGGAAGATGTCCATGGAAGGTGTCCTTGCTCACGGAAGGTGTCCCTGTCCATGGAAGGTGTCCATGGAAGGTGTCCCTGTCCATGGAAAGTGTCCCTATCCATGGAAGGTGTCCATTGAAGGTGTCCATGGAAAGTGTCTCTGACCATGGAAAATGTCCCTATCCATGGAATGTCCCTATTCATGGAAAGTGTCCCTGTCCATGGAAGGTGTCCATGGAAGGTGTCCCTGCCCACGGGGTGGAACTAGAAGGGTTTTGGGTCCCATCCCAGCCAAACCACTGAGGTGCCCCCCATGGATGGGTCCCCCAGGAATGAGACGAGGACAGCAGTGTTGGCCAAGGAGCTCCTCTGGGGAGCGTTACAGACAACTGAAGGTGAGGGAATTCGGGAAATACTCCACAAATCTTTTGATTGTATCACAGAAAATATTTTCAGAGGATCTCCAGCCCCTGGTTCCGGAGTCCAAGCAGCTGTGGAGCCCCAAGGCCTCTCCATGCCCTGCTCCAAAGAGCACCAGCTGCACACGTGGCTGGCATTTTCCCAAACCCACAATTCCAGCTCTTCATTTACCCATCTGCTGCTCTCAGGAGCTCTCTCCTGCCAGAGATCTTCTTCCCATGCAAGTGCCCAAAGATTATCAGCTCAGCTTTGTTGAACTGGCAGACAAAACCCCTGGTTCTCCTCAGCAGGGCAGACTGTTGCCTGAAATGTTGGTGCTAAAGCTCTCTTCCGACAACTTCCCAGTTTTTCTCCCCAGCTGAAATCCCGGCGTGTCCCAAAGCTGGACACACCGGGTGGGAGATGTTCTCCTGGCTGAAGTACAAACGAGTGATTCATGGGTGATTGATATTCCGTTTTCTGCACAAACCACAGAGCTGGGGGGAAGCAGTTCTGAGAGAAACCTGAATTTTGTGACGTTTTCCTTCAAATTAATAATAAAACTTGAATTTAAGAGGTGACCAGTACAGCTCTCTTCATTTTAGGTTTCCCTCAAGTGTTTTTGACCCCTGTTTTTGAAAGAAATGTTCAGTTTTTATAATAAAAAAAATTTGTTTTCAGTCAAAATGTTTTTCACAAAACCATGGAAAGTCTCCTGGCAGCTCAGGATCAGAGCCACGGAGTCGTGGAATGGTTTGGCTTGGAAGGGACCTTAAAAATCCTCTCATTTCTACCTCCAGTTCTCCTCCTTTTATTTTTTTCTTTCTTTGTCTGAAAAAGATGCTCTGGGAAGGCAGAAGGGGAGTGGATGCAGTCAAAGCATCCGTGGCAAAAAAAGAAAAAACAACAAACAAACAAAAAAGTCTCCCTTCAGCACAGGAGCAGGATCACGGAATCATGGAATGCTGGAATGCTTTGGGTTGGAAGGGACCTCAAAAATCCTCTCATTTCTACCCTGTCCTACAGCAGCTGGGGGTGGGTGCTGGTGGCCACCAGCCTTCATGGCAAAGAAAAACCAGAAAAATCTGGAATGCATAAATCTCAGGAGCCAAACAGCCAAATAAGGATTTACTCCTTTTCATTGTTCCAAAGAAGGGAGAAAAGATGGAAATGCTTTGCCTGTGACAGGACCCATGGTCGGCACGCTTCCACCAGGGCTGGATGCCAGGGCTGCTGCCCCACCCCGGGCTGGACACAGGCAAGGGGGAATTAAAAAGCACCACAGCTTGAAATTAAAGTTGTCCTTAAGCAATAGAAATGGGGGAAAGTTGGAATATTTGGCTGTTCTGGAATTTTTGGCTGTTCTGGCTCCTGAGATTCAGCCATTCCAGAAGATTTTTCTGGGTTTCTTTGCCACGGATGTTTTGGCCACCAGCACCCACCCCCAGCTGCTGTAGGACAGGGTAGAAATGAGAGGATTTTTGAGGTCCCTTCCAACCCAAAGCATTCCAGCATTCCATGATTCCATAATCCTACTCCTGTGC
This sequence comes from Tichodroma muraria, assembly GCA_013390105.1. Lineage (NCBI taxonomy): Eukaryota > Metazoa > Chordata > Aves > Passeriformes > Sittidae > Tichodroma > Tichodroma muraria. The sequence continues at coordinate 20,287 of WAAG01055681.1, read as the reverse complement.
TGAAGGGAGACTTTTTTTTTTGTTTTTGTTTGGTTTTTTTTGCCATGGATGCTTTGACTGCATCCACTTCCCTTCTGCCTTCCCAGAGCATCTTTTTCAGGCAAAGAAAAAAAAAAAATAAAAGGAGGAGAATTGGAATTCTCCTCTGTTCTGGAATATTTGGTAGTTTAGGCTTTTGAGAGTTATTAAGCTCAGGAGGCTTTTTGTCCTGGAATATTTGGCTATTCTGGTTTTTGAAGGTTTTACCTTTCAGGAGACTTTTTGTTTGCCAGAGATGCTTTGCAGGGATGTTCCTGCCCTCAGCTTAAACGGGAATAACCAGCTGCCCCTGAAGCAGAGCAGATTTCAGGATTTCTGGGGCAGCTGTGGCACTGCAACCTCCCCCCTTCAGTGGCTTGGCCAGTGCCGGCTCCACGGCAGGATCTGATGATTTTAAAGTTCTTTTCCAGCCCAAATGATCCTGTGGTTCTGTGGTTTGGTGGTGCTGGGTTAACGGTTGGACTTGATGACCTTGAAAGTCTTTTCCAACATTAATCTCACGATTCTGCAATCAAGGAGTTAAAAACAAGGAGTTTTTAATCCCACTTTTGGGAAATTCCCGTAGCCCAGCTTCTCTGAGGGAAAAGCACTCAGCAAATATGGCCTTAATGGGGCGGGCAGAAGGGAGCCCTGGGTTTGTGGCCGGAGCTCCCCTGGGCGGGCGGCTCGGCAATGAGCGACGGCAGCGGAGCCGGCAGCAGGGACAAGAGCCCCACACCTGGCCTGGGAGGTGACCCCGTGCCCCGGCCTGTCCTGGGGCACAGCAGCTGCCGAGCTCCAGCCCCGTGGTCACCCCCAAACCCATCCCCCAGGAGCTCTCACCTCCCAGGGACCCCGCCAGGGCCGCAGGGTGACATCGGTGGCACCTGGCGGACGCAAGGAACTGCTTCTTGATCTTGCTGTTGGAAATCTTAGGGTTTCTAAGCCTTTATCTGGGTTTTTTTTTTTTGGAGGGGGTTCGGTTAACTCTGAGCTCTCAGGCCCTCAGCACTTCCAGCTTTATGGAAATCGGAAGGTCAGCCCCCGGCGCGGCACCAGCTCCGGGTCACTGCAGAGCTGTGAGTTTGAGCCTTCTGGGAAAGCAGAGGGTCGCCCACAGCACCAGAAACCTCAAGTGTTAAAACAAAACCACCGAGGCCCCCCCAGATAAAAGCTTTGAGACCGCAAGATTTCAAACAGCAAGATCAAAAAAACGTCCCCCGTGTGTGCCTTCCAGAGAGAGGAGACACCCAAGGCTGAACCTCTGTGGGAGCTGAACCTTCTCCCCTCTGCTCTGGGGGTTTGCTCGGTGTGGGAGGGGGTGGGATGGGTGCCCACGGCGTAAACCTGAGTTTACCACAGCAAATTCATTTCCACACCAGCTCCAGAAAGGTTTTAGGCTGGTACAGAAGCAGCTGTGTGGTGACCTCAGGGCTCGTGGCCCCGCCAGGCCAGCACCTTCCTCAGGAGAGGGCTGAAGAAACTTCCCTGGCTTCCTGGAAGAACCCTCACATTACAGCATGCAGATCTTCTTGGAACACCCGAGCCAGTGGATTGGTGGAAAAGTCACCAGCCCACTCCAAACGAGGCCTTGAGAACTCCCCAGATTGCAGAGTTTGGTTATGATTCCTGATCCTTGCTGCAATGAAAAGCACCTACACAGACACCCAGAGTTTCTCCTTACTTGGAAGAAAAAAAAAAAAAAGTCCTACTTTTGGATGTGGACATTATTGAAAAGTTTCCCTTTGGATGAATACGAGCTCTTAGGTCCATTCCAGCAGGAATTCCTCAAGCAGCTCCGTCAAGGAAGAAAGAATTTGTTGCTCTTTGCTGAAGACATCGACCCCTGAATTCTGCTGCTACTCAGGAGGAAGAGCATGATGGAGGAGAGGGATTTAGGGATGCCCTGGGTGCTTTAGGGAAGCTGAGCAAATTCCTCAGGATCCCAACCTCCAGCACATTTCCTTCTCTCGCAGACCACCAGCCTCACCAGGAACAGGAAATTTAAAAAGCAATTACAGATAATTATACATGTGAGATGTGATTAATAAGGCATTTTCAGCCCTGAGCAGGCAAGTCTGGACAACTGATCCCGTTCCTTTGCAGCTCTTGGAACAGTCAGAGCTGTTCCCAGACGAGCCAAAACAGCCCCAAATACACCGAAAAGGACAGATCCAACCCCGTGTGACAAGAGAGGGGAAAGGCAGGAAAGGGGCGGGGAAGATCTGGGGTGAACCGACTGAAGAGACCAAGGGCTCGGTGACATTAAAGGTCTTTTCCGATTTAATGACTCCTGCGCGGGGCCGGGAGCGGCAGCCGGTGGTCCCTGTGGATCAGTCATCATTCCAGCTCAGGGTGCTCCGGGATTCCCAGCAAGGGGCCGGGGTGCTCAGGGTGGGCTGGCAGAAGAGGGGAAGGGGCTTGGTTTTCAGGGCCAGAATAAAGCAGCAAAGCCAAGGAGCCACCGGAGGGCTCAGGAATGGCCCCGGCAGTGCAGGAATCCTGCGGGAAGTGCTGGGGAGGAGCCCCTTTGTTTACAGTAGGTGCTGCTGAAAGGTGTCCTGAAGAAAGACAGCAATTAACAGGCCTGCAAAAAAAAATTTAAAAAATGGCTTCTTTCCACAAAGAGCCTTTTAAGTCTGTTTTTCGGGCCACTTTAAGGGTTAATGTTTAGCTGTTTATCCGGACTTGTCGGATGTCAGCTCTTTCTTTTGACTCCTAATGGCTTATAGCCATCAGGAGGTGAAGACTCCTCAAAAGAGCTGGTGTCAGGAATGTTTTCTTATGCCCACCAGCACCCACACACCTGCAGCAGCCTGTGCTCGCAGGGGGATAGTTTACATACTTGAACCTGTCTCCCAGGGCCAGGGGTATAAACATGAAACCAGATCCGTCTGTCTGACACCGCTCCGGAGCCCCTGGGCGCTCCAGAGGGGTCCCTGCTCCCACTCCCAGCCCGATGACCTCAAAGAGCAGCTCGGCTCCGGCCCCCGGCCCTGCTGCCCAGCCCTGCTCCTCCAGCCCTGCTGCTCCAGCCCTGCTCCTCCAGCCCTGCTCCTCCAGCCCTGCTGCTCCAGCCCTGCTCCTCCAGCCCTGCTGCTCCAGCTCGGCCCTGGAAAATGCTCAGCACCTCTGAGAGGGGAAACGAAGGAGCGCTGCCTGGAGTGGCCCCGGAAACCAGCTGGGTCACAACTCAAAGGAGAACAAAGGCAGAAGGAAGGCACAGCCCCCAAAACCATCAGGGCTCCGCTCACTCCTGACCTTCCCCGGCCCTGAGGGGTCACCGAGCCCAGAAATCACCCAAACAGGCGGGGCAGGTGGAAATTGAACCACCCTGAGGTGTCCCAGGGGCTCCTATGCAGTGATGGTGGAGTTCCTGAAGGCCAGAGCCTTTCTCTCTCTCTCTTCCTCTTCTTCTTCCTCTTCCTCTCCCTTTTCCTCTTCCTCTTACCTTCCCCTTCCCCTTCCTGTTCCTCTTCTTCCTCTCCCCCTTCCTCTTCCTCTCCCCCTTCCTTTTCCCCTTCTCTTTCCCTTGGAAATGCCCCTGGATCCTGGGAAGTGTCCAAAACCAGGCCAGCTGGGGCCTGGATCAGCCTGGGATGGTGGAAGGTGTCCCTGCCCATGGATGGGGAGGAACAAGGGAGTTTTAAAGTCGCTTCCCACTCAAACCATTCCGTGCTCCCATGATCATTTCCATTGATTGAATGAAACCATTCATTCATTCCCACGAAAAAAGGCATTTGCTCCCAGAAGAAGGGGTGGAGATCTCCCAGCTCCAGAGCACTGGGGAGCCAGTAGGGAACTGCCTTGGTTTCGCGATTTTTGAGAAAGAAGTGGGGGAGAAAAACCCCATGGAAATGGGAGGTGTCACGATCCAGAAATGTCCTCTGCTTTGCCAAACCGGTCCTTTCCCTCCTGAAGGAAGAGGATTTTCAGTTGTGCCGGGACACGAATCCAAAGGGCACAGCAGGGAAGAGCTTGAGTTTGGGAAATGGGGGTGGCCCCGGGACAAGGCAGGTGCTGCTTCTGTGGGATCACCACCATGGATTTGCAGCTGGAATTCCAGCAGGTGGAGCAGGCAGAAGGGAATTACCAGGACATGACATCTGCTACACCCCAGAAGGAGAACCTAAGAGAGCATCACACGGTGGGAACAAGGAGTTACCTCACAAAAAGGAGAATCTGGGGGTTTTCCTGACTGGGACGTCCCAGCCATGCAGGGTCTGGAGTGTTTGGGTTGTGTGGACTCTGCAGAAGCACCAGACTCTGGCCAAAGCCTCCCTGAAGCAGGAAGGAGCTGGAGGCTGCTGGATCAGCAGCTCAGGACAAAGCACCGCTGGAAGGGCAGGAGAGGACTAAGCCTGGCATTCTCTCCCATGTTCTTGGGAATGGGAAGAGCATTCCCTCACCCAGCAATGCTCTGAACTGCCCCGGGGAGGTTTGGAGCAGCTGAACCTTCCTCTGTCCTTGCCTTGAATGCACTGAGCTCCCCAGAAAGCTCTGCTGTCACCTTGAGCTGGAGTTCATCCCACGGAGGGTGGCCTGACCTTGCGAGCCCTAAAGCAAATCCAGCTCCAGGTCTCTTTTCTGTCGGAGGAGATGATGCCAGAGGGAGAAACTCTGGGTGGGAGCAGGAGCTGGGGCAGGCCCCTGCAGCCAAGAGCCCGTGAAGCCCCGGTGGCCAGCGAGGGCAGGTTCCCCCAGAACTGTGGGGTGACAGATGTCTTCACCTGTGAGAACTTCACCTGTGGCTCTGGCAGCAAAGCCTGAGGAAATCTTTGCCCTCCAGTGCTCACCTGAGGCCTGTGTGGAGCAGGGACACCTGACTCCCTTCAATGGAGGATTCTGGTCCTCTGACGTCAAAACTCAGATAAATCCTATCAGCCTTGAGAGATCCCAGGACAAACCATCACAGCACAACTTCCTCAACACCTGCAGCGGCCAGGCAGGGCTCCAGCTGTGGGAATCTGCAGGAGCCAGGAACACCAGGATGGCACAGCCTGTGTCCATCCAAAGGGAGGCTTCATTTCTTGGGACCATCCCCGGCAGCGGGACCCTGCAGGATCAGCTGGGAAGCCCAAAGTGCTCCAGGGAGGATGGGGACAATCCACCAGCCACGGCCAGTGCCCCAGGCTGTCCTCGGATCCTGCTGGGGTTGGAAGTACAGATGGAGTTTAGGCTTCCTCAGGCCATTATTTCCTATCAAAGATGGGCTGGGAAGTTCCACTGGAGCTCTGTGCAACCTCTGTGTGCAGCCGAGGCAGCACCACCCTGCTGTCCCCAAACGTCACCTCCTCTCCTCCACTTCAGCCTGCCAGGGAAGGGTCACTCGTTCTCCAGCCTGGGACAGGAACGAGTCCATCCTTCTAAGGAACACCAGAAACCTCATTAAGCACCACCATCCTTCATTTGAAGGTCTCAGCATGTTCCCAAATGCCTCAGATTTCCTTCCCAAGTCCTCCTTGAACTATGTCAGTGTCCAGGCACCCACTGTCATGGAAATCCTGGGGATCAGGATTCAAATCAATCAAATTTTGGGAATCAAATCAAATCAATCATTTCATGGGCATGAAAGAAGCCCCCTGGGATCACCTCTTCATTTGAGGTTCACACGGAGAACAAAGATACTCTTGCCAAGTATACATATATATATGAGTTACGAGGTTAAAGCAGAAGGTTAGGCAGAAGATAAACCAGAAGATAAGGCAGAAGATAAAGCAGAAGATAAGCTGGGTCAGCACTCAGGAGAGGATCCTCAGATGAACCTCTCCGTGCTCCCGAAGCCACCGGCGGAGCGGGAGGAAACAAGCTCTGAGGCACAGCTTGAATGCTCTGCAGTCTTCAGGAGACGCTTCCCACTGAGCTTCCAGCCTCCTGCCAGCCCCTCAGGACCTCGTGCCACTTCTTTGCTGAGAGGAGCTCCTTCCAAGCCCAGCCTCCATCCCAAGGGCTCCCAGACTCCCAGGAAACCGTTCCCCAGCCCCAGAAGCAAAGCAGAACTTCTCACTTCTCAAACATTTTTCCCCATGGCAGCTGGCAAATCCCTTCCCTGGTTTCTCATCCAACTTGGACAAAATTACTGCAGAGAATCCCTCCTGCTCCCCTCCCCCCCGTGCAAAGCAATCCCAAGGGAGGGATGGTTCCGTGGGGACCCCCTGCTGGATTGCATCTGATTTCCCTCCTAAGTATGGAATGGGGAAGCGTCTCGAGGGCTACGGCTGTGACCTCCATACAGCTCTTTTGTCAAGTGCCATTTCATTAAAAAATCAGCCTTTTAACTGTGGACACATTTCAACCTCACCAAATCTGCTAATTATTGACAGTTGGTGAAGAGGAGATTTCACTTGTTCCTCCTGTTAAACTGCATCTAATTAGTAATTACTGGTTCACTGTCATCTTTACTGCAATAATCCCACTGCACATTGGCTCATTAACCTTTTGCTTTTCTAAAGCAGCCTGCCAACAAGATGAAGGCTAAAACAGATTGGAAAACAATAGCTCAGCCTTGGATTTTAGGCTGTTTATTCCCCTTGTCCTGGAGATCCAAAAGGAAGATTATTTTTAAGGCAAGGCTGAAATCAGCCTCATTCCAGAAGGCGCCTGGGTTTGCATTGAGCATCACCCAAAAAATGCCCTTTAAGCTTCCCCCAGGTGAGGGCGGGAGGTGCTCAGGTGGTTGAAGCTCCATTTCTCCATTCTCCAGCTCCATTTCTCCACTTCTCACCTGGCCGTGCCCATCTTTATCCCGGGATCCCGCGGGCGTGGGGCTGCCCCAGCTCCTCTGGGTGCTGCCGGGGGAACAATCTGGGGGAGCAGGGCCCAGGGGCCCGAAAAGCAGCGGAGCAAGCCCGTGGTTCTCTCTTCTGCTGCTACACTGAATTTCATTTGCACAAGCCCCATTTTCGGTTCGGAGCTGTCACAGCTGTTTCCATTGGCAGTGCATAGCTGAGTAGGAGTTGTCAGTGGGGATGCTGCGGGACTGGGAGAGGGAAGAGATTCCCCGGGGGGCATGGGAGGCAGTTGGAGGTTGTGGGCTAAAAGCATTAACTCCATGTTTCTCCTAAACTTAACAGCAGTGAATTACTCAATGCATATTGATGGCTTTAGGTACCACAGTTAACACTATCCTGGGATGACAAGAACGTTTCTCAGCAGCTCCAGCGTGAGTATTCCCAAGGATCCACGGTTTCGTGGCCGGTACGAGGGGTTTATTTTTATAACGTTGTCTTTAAAGCCATAATATCTAGAAACAAGCTGGGATTCTGGAGCACCGCTGCAGAAATCCAAGTGGAATTTCATCCCTACAAAACCCAGGGCTTTGCTAGGCTGGATATCGACCCAAAAAAGGCTCAGGGTGCATTAACCTTCCCAGCACCTCCAGAATTCCCTTTCCCTGGCACTGGTGACTCTGTTTGCAGCCAGAGCTGAGCTCTGATTTCCCTGGAGTTGTTGCAACACAGGAATAACCCCGGAGCAGCTGGCGGGACGAGGTGGCTGCATTTATCCAGCCGATTTATTAAACCTATCGCAAGGCTCCAGATCCGCTGGGAAACCAGCCGTGGGCTTGGGCCCCGTTAGGAGGCAGGATCAAAGGTGGCCACGCAAACCCCTGGCCCGAAACAAGCCCTCAAAGACCCACCAGCCTCTGTGTTTGCTCCCCGACCCACAAGAGGTTTGAGTGTGTGACTAAGGGCCGAATTTGGCTCGCTCACAGCTCCTGCAGGGCTTGCTGCTCAGCCCACAGCCGCGATTTTGGGGCAGGACACGTCTCTTGCACCTGGGTGCTGATCTGCTCCCCGCAGGGCTGGTACCACAGCGTGGGCCCGTCCTGCTGCGTCCATGACCGAGGCCAAGGGAAAAGCAGAGGCGTTCCCGCCTGCACGGAGATCGGCCTTTAAACACCTCTAAATTCCCCACCTGACAGGACAGAATCACGGAATCACTCAGGCTGGAAAAGACTCCGAGGTCATTGAGCCCAGCCACTGAAGTTCACGGTCTGGTGATGAATGCCCAGAAATTCACAGGTTTTGAGAAACACTCCCCACAAGGAGACTCGGACTTCCCATCCAGAAATGGATCCAGAGAGATTGTTCCAGGTAAACCACTCGCTTTGCTGCCTTGAGCATCCCCCAGAAACCTCCAAAGAGATTTTGGAGAACGGGGGGGAATGTCCTTTGGAAATATTCACACGTTTATAGAAAATGCAAACATAATGGGAAGATAGGCTGGGAGAGCTGGGAATGTTCGCTTGGGAAAGGGAAGGATCCAGAGAGATCTTCCAGGGCCTGGAGGGGCTCCAGGAGAGCTGGAGAGCTTGGGGACAAGGGATGGAGGGACAGGAGCCAGGGAAAGGGGAGCTTGGGCTGGGATCTTGGGAAGGAATTGCTGGCTGGGCTGGAATTCCCAGAGCAGCTGGGGCTGCCCCTGGATCCCTGGCAGTGTCCCAGGCCAGGCTGGACATTGGGGCTTGGAGCCCCCTGGGACAGTGGGAGGTGTCCCTGCCATGGCAGGGGTGGCACTGGGTGGGATTTAGGGCCCCTCCTGATCCACACCGGTCTGGGATTCCGTGCCTGATCAGCCCCGGCTGCCTGTGGAGCCCCCGGCCCCGCGGTGTGAGCAGATGTGGGATCCAGCCGTGCAGGGCTCCCGTCCCGTGGGGCAGAGCTCCAGCAGGCTCGGGGAAAGGAGGGCTCCTTCTCCCTGACAGGGCGCGTGGGCAGCGCGCGTCATCCCGTCTGAGCCCCATCGGCGCTGAGTCACGTCTGCACCGCTGAGAACAGCTCAGCTGCCTTCAGAAGGTCACTCCCGACAATTCCAGGACTGCCGGGTGCCTGCAATCCGAGTACCCCTGGAGGCAAAGCAGCCCTGAATTTTCCCTGCGGGTTAGAATTCATTCAGCTGCTAAAATCAAGGAGGTTTTCCCTGCTGGAATAGCAGATAGTGCACAGGAGAAATTATCCGTCAGCCAGAAAGCCACAATTCCAGTGGGAGGTGACCCTGGTCGTGGCATGGAACGAGAGGGTCTTTAAGGTCCTTCCAAGCCAAACCATTTTAGAATTCCAGGATTTTGGAGGAACGGTGGCAACGTCACCTTTGGGATGAATGAAGTTGGTGGTACCTGCTGTGGTCTTGCTTCCCTGCTTATCCTGAAAGATTTTTCCTGGAAATAGGGAGGAAATTGGAAATTTCCAGGAAAATTGCACCAGGGAAGGTTTAAACTGGATGTTAGGAAGGAATTCTTCCTGGAAAGGGTGGTCAGGCACTGGAAGGGGCTGCCCAGGGCAGCGGTCCCCATCCCTGGGGGGGTGTCACAGCCCTGTGGATGTGGCACTTGGGGACACGGTCAGTGGTGACCCTGGCAGTGCTGGGGGAACACTTGGACTCGATGAGCTCAGAGGGCTTTTCCAGCCTTAAGATCTCTCTGATTCCCTGGAAAAGGCGCAGAAGGGATGCTGTGTGCCCGAGCCTCCCGCCCACGGGCAGGTCGGACGCGCTCCAGGCTCCACCTGGAGCAGGTGCAGGACCTGGCAGCGCTCCTCAGCCTTGCCCAGGCAGAGCCTCGGAGCAGAACTCGGGATCGGAGCACGCAGCTGATGGCCGGGGAGCCGAGGCTGAGCTCCTGCCAAAAGCTCTGCCAGGCTCCGGGCGTGCACGGAGCCCAGGAGAGGCAGGGAAATCACATTGCTCCTGCAACTGGGGCTTCTGCAGCTTCTGCCTGCAATGCTGTGTCTGCTCCTGATGGAAGGGCTCCAAAAACGATGTTGACTAATTAGAAAAAGTTTAAGGAAGAGCCATATGAATCATTAAAGCTTCAGCAAACACGTCTTTTAGCAAGAGGCTCCAAGATTGAGCTAAATTCAGGTTCTTAGAGAGAAGGGACATTTTTCTCTCAGCCTGGAGACAGCAAGAAGGACAACAGAGAATTCCCAACGTGTTTGTCAGTCAGCACACAAGTGTACAGCAAGATTCCCTGGCTGGAAGTCATGGATAAACCCATCCAGACTGAAAAAATACGAATTAACCTGCAGACAGCGATACAAACTCCTGATCAGCTCTTCCGGCTGACACGGAAAGAACCTCGTGAGAGAGTCCTTGTTTGACAGAGGTATTCTCCTTTAGGGATAGAGACCTTCTCTGGAAATGCACAGATTTACAACCAGGAAAAGCTCCAGTCACCAAACTGAACGACTTAGAAATAAATCCACCCGAGCAATTTGTTCAGCTAAATTGGTCTGAGTGACTGCATTGGCCGTTCCCTGTTTCCTTGACCGGTTTTCCTTTGTTCTCCCCCAGGCTGGGTCTGCCCAGGAGATGAAAAAGCAAAAGCCCTCAGAGAAGCTCTGGGGAAGAACATCCCCCCTCAAACGGGTGGTCCAGGCTCTTGGCCTCACGGGCAGAACCTGAAATCAATATTTTAACTCCAGGGAAACCCCACTGTGAGGGAGAGGGGCCTTCACCCGCCGGGTGAGCCGCTCTGCTCAGGACAGGAATACTGAGACCAGCTCCGTCGGGAATGGAGCCGGCCCCGCAGGAAGGGGACAGGCATGCAGCAAGGCAAGGAGGCCGTGGTTTGTGACCCCTGCGGGACCCGCGGACACGCACTGACCTCGGACATCTGCGGGAAGAGGCTGATGGCCAGGGGCAGGGCCAGGCCAAAGGCAGCGAGGCACACGAGGCTTTGGACCGGGAGGATCATCCGGGGACGGGACCTCAGGAGCGAAGTTCTGCAAGGGAAAGGCTGGGTTAGAGTGTTCCACGGACAGGGCAGTGCAGGACACCCCCGGATGGGCCCTGGGGCTCGCCTGGCCCCCCTCTCCTCCCTGGTGTCGGGCCCTTCAGAGAGTCATGGAATGGCTCGGCTTGGAAAGAACCTTAGAGATGATCCGACTGCTCCTCCTGCCGTGGGCAGGGACAGCTCCCCCGTCCCAGCGCCCTCCAAGCCCTGCCCAACCCGGCCTTGGACGCTGCCAGGGCTGGACACCTCTCCCGCAGCAGGTCCTCACCAACCTCCCCCCCAGCCCCAGTTCCACGCGTCCCACCCGGGGTGAGGCAGACGAGGTGGCCCCGCCGCAGGTGACGCCTGCAGCACGGCGGAGCCGGTGCCAGGGAGCAGAAGGAGATCAGGCCCTTGAGAGGCATGGGGAGCTCTGGGAAAGGCACTGGAAAAGGCACAAACGGCTCCAATAACAGGACAGTAAAGCCACAACATCCACCACCCTTAATTTGTTAAAATCCAACATCTGCAGTTGGTGACAGGGATGTTTTAACATTTGCTGTTATGAGTTTGAGACTTGTTAACAGCAAACACCTGAAGATACCTGCAGGGTCAGGTTCTGGTGATGACCCAAAAGAGACTCTTCTGATGGAATTAACACTGGAAAACTGGGACATTTGGCTGGTAGAAGCTGGTATATTAAATATATTCCAGGACATGGGGCCTCAGGCAGTTTACCAGTGTTAAAGGGGAAAATATAATTCGTGAAGGATTTATTCCAGAGCCATTTACAAAAAGGATCCCTAACGTTTAACTGAAAAAAAAAAGGGAATAGAAACCAACAACTGGACAGGGAGTTTTGTTGGAATGTTCAGGGTGTATGAGCAATGTGGAGTGGGAGTGGATTTGCTGCTGGGCTATTTAGCACCCAGGGAAGGGCTGGAGCTGGGCCAGGGCAGGTTTAGGTTGGATTTCAGGGAAAGGTTCCTCCCCCAGAGGGTGCTGGCACTGCCCAGGCTCCCCAGGGAATGGTGACATTCCCGAGGCTGACGGAGCTCCAGGAGCGTTGGGACAGCGCTCCAGGGATGTCCAGGGTGGGATTTTGGGGGGTCTGGGCAGGGCCAGGGGTGGGACTGGGTGATCCCTGTGGGTCCAGCTCAGGACATTCCCTGATTCCATGATCTCCTTTCCTCTGGGGCGGTCACAGGAGCTCTCCTTGGCCAGGGAAGGTACGAGAGAACCCCTGAGCATCCACCCCTGGGGTGACATCACTGGGATTAAACCACTCCCAATCCCGAGCAAACACCAGAGTTCACTCCTCCAGCATCTCAGCTCGTCGCTAATAAGCGCTCGAGACGGAGTTGATCCTGTCAATTCGTGCTGTGAAAGTCAAAGCTTCTGTTCTCCAATATCGAGCTCTCGGCGCTGCACAGAGCACGGCTGCATCTCAGATCCCCCAGAGAGGCCTGCAAGGCTTCCTCCAAACAGGAGAGCAGGTCACCTGTCCCAGCAGGACAGCAGGTGACCTGTCCCAGCAGGAAAGGTGACCTGTCCCAGCAGGACAGCAGGTGACCTGTCCCAGCAGGAGAGCAGGTGACCTGCTCCACACCCTTTAACCCTGCCCCGCTCCGGAACCGCCGTGGATGCGCTGTGATTATCCCTGGGATGCTCCGCGGCGGCTCCCGGAGCTGCTTTCCCCGGGTGCAGCTGCTGTGAGCGGCGGGAGCCTCGCAGGGACGCTGCCAGGGCAGCAGCATCCTCACGCCTCGCCGGGGGTCAGTCCAGAGCAGAGGCGCCGCTGCTGACACCACCCCCGACATCTTAATTTGGAACTGCACCCTCTGTAATTATTGCCCTGTCGGGGACCTTATAATCACCCAAGCAAAACCTCAACCAATTTAAAATGATCCCGGGTCCAGCCCCCAGGTGTGACTTCCAGGGGTGCTTCCAGCTCAGGCCAGTTCAAATTACAAGGGCCGACCTCCTAATTAGGAAGAGTTTTGGCTCGATTTAAAAAGGAGAGCAGACTAATTAACACATGTAGTGTAATGTCTTAATTGGGATTCAGATTAGAGAATTTGTGTGGTTCAGAATAAATGACTCATAATTAGCCAAGAGGTCCGGTTTTCTCGTGTCCCCGGGATCCCTGCTCCCGACACCAAGCTCGGGAGGATGGGGAGTTAAATACTGCATTTTGTGAGCTGTCAGCTGCACTGCAAATCCCTCCTTCCACCCATTAACCCCCCATCGGAAGGGAGAGAGAGACGAGGAGCTTCCAAAGGGTGTCACTGCAGAGGAGCAGCACGGATTGAAAATAAATACCATTAATACCCATTCGGTGAAGAGGGATTTCGTCCACACCTCTGCCAAAGGGCTGGGTCAGGGAACGGCAAGGTCTGGACCTTCTGGGCCCCCTGACAGCCCAACCCTGGCATCTTCTGGAGCCTAAAGAGCCCCAGGGTGAGTAAGGTTGGGAGGGAGGTCACCCAGCCCAACCTCCCTGCTCAAGCAAAGTCCCCTGGAGCACAGAATTCAGGATTGTGTCCAGATGGATTTTGAGTATCTCAAAAGATACTCAAAAGAGAGATATTAAACATCGGATTACTGACCACCTCCAGAGATGTTCAAAAAGCAGGAGGTGTCCAAAAAGCGGAGGAAGGAGCCTGATTTATTGACAGGAGCAAACGCCATCCCACCCCACCGTAACTCTGCAGAAGTACTGGTGCTGCTCCACAGGGGAACAGGAGTTTAGAGACCTCGCCCCACACACGGGACAGGAGCAGCTCTGGAATTAAACCCTGGCTCAGCTTATTCAGCAAGGAGTTGGAAAGTTTGCACCAAGAGGTCTCACACTGGAAAGATGCAGGAGGACAAGAGAATCATGGAGCCATGGAATGGCTGGGTGGGAAGGGACCTTAAAGCTCATCAGGGAAATCTTCCACTGTCCCAGGGGGCCCCAAGCCCAGTGTCCAGCCTGGCCTTGGACATTCCCAGGGATCCAGGGGCAGCCCCAGCTGCTCTGGGAATTCCAGCCCAGCCCCTCCCCACCCTCCCAGCCAGCAATTCCTGCCCAAGATCTGATCCAAACCTCCCTTCCCTCAGCTTGAAACCATCTCCCCTTGTCCTTTCACTCCCTGCTCTTGGGAAAAGTCCTTCTCCAGCCTTTTGTAATCCCCTTTAACACGTTTATTTTATTGTCCCCAATTTTATGACACAACATTTTTGGTCTGTCTCATTGGCACAACCGATCCACGTTTCTGCCCTGACCTTTGGATGGCGAAGAACAGGAAATTTTACAACACTTCCCTCTCTCTTTCTCTCTTTCTTTCTCTTTCTCTTTCTCTTTCTCTTTCTCTTTCTCTTTCTCTTTCTCTTTNTTAAGTTCTATAAAAGTGATGAATCAGAACTAGAAGCCAACCTTTCCCTTTCCCTTTCCCTTTCCCTTTCCCTTTCTCTTTCTCTTCAAGCTTTGCTCCTTTACCCCTCCAAACCCCCCAATGCCCCTTCCTCCTGCAATTCCCCTCTACGTCTTCTGCTGGGAAGACCCTGAAAGAGGCAGGGGGAGCGTTCAGAACGTTGGGAGCGTTCAGCGGAGCGCGAGGGCTGCACCGGAGGCGCGGCGGCTCCGGCTGCCCGCGCCGCGTCCGTAGGTACAAACCCACACCGAGAGTGCATCTGCTGCGCAGAGACAGAGTGTTGGAGCTCTTGTAAATACACCTTCATTCAACTTTCATCACAGTGTTCATTAGTGGTTTAAATTTTGCATAATTTGGCAGCTGCCTCTGGCGTTTTTCAGGAGGTGCTGTAATTTATTCCATATGGAAGTCAGGCGCTGCACTCCCAAGGAGTTATCGGGTGCACTGAACCAGGGCTGTATTTGTCGGGGAGGAGGTGTCGGATGCTAAACTAAACATGACAGGAGTGAACCCAAGTCTCCCAGCTGACAGATTCTCTGGGGTTTCTGTGGTGTTTGCTGTAAACAGGTTCAGAGGCGGCGCAGACACCGCGAGACGCCGGCGCCGCCGGGGGCACGGGGAGCGCCGGGGCTGGAGCTGGCCGGTTGGGAGGGATCCTGGGGGGTCCCAGACGCCTCAGAACACCCCTCTGATGTGCCAGGGAAGTTTGGGATCCCCGGCCCCCCGTTCTGCTGAGAGCCTGTCAGGTGTCTCTGCTCTGTTCCCGAGTTTCTCTCACTCGCTTTTGCGTCATTTCGGGAAATCTGAGCTCCACCAGCGAGCAGGTCCCACCCGGCCAGGCCACCGCTGTCCTCACCCCGCAGCTCCGGCCCGCTGTCCCTCCAGAGGACACAGCGGAGGCAAAAGGAGGGAGGCTGGGGGGTTTTCCTGCTTGATTGACACCATTAAAGGAGCAGTTTCCGTGTTTACTCTGGGAACAGCCCCAGCAGTTGGAGGTGTCACTGCTGGCAGCTGCTGAGCCCAAACAAACTTCACTGAGGGCTGAGCTGGACGGGGCCTTTGGAGGAAAAGCACCTGAGGGAACATCCTGCACTCACTGACAGCAGGATATCTCCAGGAGAAGCCCACGGACAGGAGTGCCAGGAGGGCCTCCTGCCTCGCCCCAGCTCTGCGGTGACAGACACGGCTCAAGCAGAGGAAAATGCCCTTCCAGCACCACGCAGCACTGGCCAGCCCCCAGGAAAATCCCTTTTTCCTGGTGCCACTGATCCAGCTCAGCCACGGCAGCTCTGCAGTGTTGATCCAGCCCGGGAGCATCCTGATTTTATGGCTTTAAAGGAAAATAGCCCTGGGAAGTGCTGCATGAGGAGGATTTGGAGATGAAGAAGAGCAGAAATGCTCCTCTTCCATGGACACAACTGTTCCCAGTTCTCCCTCAGCTCCTGCCCATTGCCAGCAGTTCCAGCTTCGTCTCTTCCACAGACACTGCCCAGCCAGCTCCAAGGCCTTCTCCAGCACATCCTGGCATTCCTGAGCTCTTGGAACCTTCTCAGCCCTGCTCTGTGCTTCAGACCTCTGAAAGGTCTTCTCTGAGGGGCACAGAGGAGGTTTAGGATACGGATGTAAAAGGAGCTCAGGTTTTCCACTCTCCACTCAGAGATCCCCCAAAGTGTCCCCAGCAGACGCTGGCGATGGACTGAGCTTCTCCCACTCTTGCCCAGGCCACAGGAGCCAAAAGATTTGGGCTCTCCCAGCACAGAGCTCAGACTGAGGCAGCACATAGAGCTGGCCTGTCCCACCCAAACCAGATGCAGGATCTGCAGGGAGCTGCACGAAGGCTGCTGGAGAAGCCTTGGATGGTGGCTGGGAGCTTAACAGCTCCATTTCCCAAATTTCTTCAGAACAACCAAACAAAGGATTCACGGAAGTGCCTGAATAAAGGGAATAAAGGGACGCAGGGGTGAAGAGCCCAGCTTCCCGCAGTGGATGCCGTTGTCCCCACACCTGCGTGACACGGAGGCACCAAAGAATTCCCATTGCCAGCTCCACGCCACGGAAGAGTCGCCCTCATCCCGCAGACACCGCCAAACCAATATTTCCCCGCCTCGGAGCTGCCAGCGCGGGTATTATTTATAAAACTTCAATGAGAATACATCTGCACAAAATAACTGACACCGTGTTCCCTGCGTGGCATATGCAGGCTGAAAATAAACATTGATTCTATATGTTCACTGCTCCAACAGAGCGTCCAAGCAGCAGGAAATGCATGAAACATGGGGAAGAATGGGAGCGCGGCAGTGGGAGGGAACATGGAATTACTTGGAGAGCAGAGAAGGCGGCCCCGGGAGTTAAAATACACAGCAGGCAAAGAGATGAGAGGAGCCAAGAGAGCTGAAAAAAATGGCACAAGAGACGAGAGAGGCAGCTGGGGGAGTTAAAACATGCAGATGGAGAGATGGCTGGGAGAGAGGAAAGACCTGGATCCGAGCGGAGACGGCGACCGGGAACTGGCCACTTAAAATAACCTTTGGGAGCAGCGAGGTGCAGACGAGGCGGGGAGAATTCCTGGGATCTGAACCCCTGCTGGGAGCAGGGGCTGGGCCCTGGAGGGGTGGGAGTCCCACCCAGGTGAGCACCATCACCCACCTGCACCTGGGATCACACTAGGCATGGGAATCGTCCCCTCCTTCCCACATCCCAAATTCAAATAAACGACTTGGAGGAATTGTTCCCTTCCTTCCCCACATCCCAAATGCAAATCCGTTGGAAGAATCATCCCCTCCTTCCCACAATCCCAAATGTAAATCCATTGGAAAAATCATCCCATCCTTCCCATATCCCAAGTGTAAACCCATTGGAGGAATCGTTCCCTTCGTTCCCATATCCCAAATTCAAACCGCTTGAAGGAATCACTCCCCTCCTTCCCACAATCCCAAAAGCAAATCCATTGGAGGAATTGTCCCCTCCTTCCCACAACCCCAAAGGCAAATCCAGTGGAGGATCCAGTTTGTGACTCTGATCCCAGCTCCCCAGCCTCCAAATAAAGAGTGACATGTTCATCCTTCCCATTTACAGCCCCTGTAGGGATTTCTATAAATAAATGGATAATGCCTGCCTGGATCTCACCCCCATTAGAAACACCCTCCTCGAACTCAAATCCTACTAAATTTATAAAGTTACACTTTGCCCCAAATGCTCCAAAGGGTTTTTTTCCCCCCAAAATGAGCTTTCAGCTCTGACTGAGCCCTTCAGGAACCAGTTTTAAGGTCTGTGGGTTGGCCTGAGATGCCTCAGGCACGGACAGGGACGCTCCCCGTGTCCCAGGGGTGCTCCAGAGATGCCACCACCTCCAGCAGCGTGGCCAAGCCACACCTCACTCCCCATCCCTGCTGCTCCTCACTCCCAGCCTTCCAGGAATCCAAGGATATTTGATGGAAAACGAAGCAGGCACAAAGCTCTGGGGAGAATTCAGGCAGGCAAAAGCAGAGCCCGGATATTTTTATACCCACGGAGTTTCGTGGCAGTGAGAAGGGAAATTTTCTCTCACAAACGTGAATTGAAGCTTTCAGTAAGTTAAAATGATGATTTTCTGAGGGCACTCTTCTGTAAGTTCACAGATAAAATCAGTTTTAGTAAGGCCTGCACTGAGCACAGGTGCATTCAGCAAAACTCGTATCAATCCAAGGATTTATGATGCCCCCGAGGACAAAGAAATGATTTATTGGTTTTGTTTTGCTGCAAAGGGTGGAGCAAATTTCCCCATCAGTTCTATTTTCTCCCCAGGTGCCAATCCAACTTTCCTGTCGGGGTTATTTCAGCGTGGGGATGGCCCAGGATGGCCCCTCAGTGTGTCCTGCTGGAGACAGCAGTTTATTAATTCAGTGAGGAGTTCTCTACAAATTTCTCCCGATTTTTTGTGCATGAAGGATTTTATCTGTGGATACCCAGCAAAGGTCCTTTGAAGCAATAAAACCATTTGTCCTGGGTGTTGAATTTTTTTTTTGGAGGGTTAAATGGGAACCAGTTAAACCAGTGGGAACTCACAAACCCACCTCAGTGCAAAGCCTCAGTTCCTACACACGACTTAGAGTAAGCCCTGAGTAAATTACTCCAGAATAAGTTACTCCAGAGCCTGGAACTCCAGAGTAAGGCATGGCCACCCCCAGGCACATTCCCAGCAGATCCTGCAGGCAAATCCTGACTTGGGGACCATGTGGGTGACAAAGGGACTTGGAACAGGGAAGAGGCTGCAGAGACTTGGTCCAGAAAGAGAATGAAATAAAAGCCAAATGTTTTGCCCAAAATTAGGGGGGTTGGAATCCGTTCCTCCTTGGAATTAAGTGGTCTTTAAGGTCTCTTCCTACCCAAACAATTCCATGATAATCCCTGGCTGAACACCAGCCAAGCCCTTTTAATCTCTAATGTTTGCTAACTGGAGAACTGAAAATCATGGACAGTTTTCCACTGAATTCAGAGGAAAATTTTGGAAAAAGATTGGAAAAATTGTCTCACACTGACCTTCCGTGATGGGTTATTCAGTCTGCTGGGGAGTCAGGGATGAGTTAAAATAATCACGTCAATATAAAACTTCAACAAGCCGGACATTGGTCCCAAATGATGGAACGTGGAAATTTAATAAGCAAAAAGATATATTTGGTGGATGAAATTTGAGGGGGGATTTAAGGCTCTGTCCCTCCCTGAAAGGGGGGACAGCTGGGGGTCGGGCTCTGCTCCCAGGAACAGGGACAGGAGGAGAGGGAACAGCACCAGGGAAGGTTTAGGTTGCATTGGGGAAAATTCCTTCATGGAAAGGGTTGTTAATCACTGAAAGGGGCTGCCCAGGGCAGGGCTGGAGTCCCCGTCCCTGCAGGGATTTCAGAGCCTGTGGATGTGGCACCTGGGGACACGGGGCAGCGCTGGCAGGGCAGGGGACGGTCGGACTGGATGACCTTGCAGGACCTTTCCAGCCCAAACCATTCCACGATTCCATAAAATATCAATGCCTGACACCCACTGAGGACCTCTCCTCCCTTCCCCGGGCGATTCCCCCTCCCCTCAGGCAGACTCACTTCTCCAGCACGGACATGATGATGGGAGGTAGAACCAGTATAGGCATGGGCAGCACCACTCTGGTCAGGGCCGTTTCCAGCAGAGCCTGCGGAGCAAGGACAAACAAACAAATAAATCCAGGCACGCCAAACAAGCCCCGGCACGGGCCTGCCGGGCTCAGGCACGGCTCTGCTGGGTTACTGATGGCAATGAGAGGAGCAGCAGACCCTGCCGGATTGCAGGAGCTGTTTGGATGGGCTGGAGTTGAGTTTATTTTCACAAACAGGACGGGAGGCGTGCCTCGAGCTTTCCTTGAGGCTCCAGTCTCATTTCATGGTCAGGACAACGGGAGGATGGCAACAGCTCAGGTCCGGCTAACAGCAGCCAAAGGTTTCTTTGTTACAGAACTTTTTAAAAGACTTTTTAGCCACAGCATACTGCCAAAGCTCACGGGCAGCTCTTCCAGCCAGTCACTGAAAGCACACGTACACCTGCCCCACACCGTGCTTGCTGGCCTGCTTTCAATTAACAGCACACAATACTTCATTATTAAGCTTAAAACCATCTACTGTCTTGCTAGGCATATTTTCCTGCAGCCTCAAGGTCTATCTTAGCTAAGCCTAAGACTCAAGCTGCTCTTTCATGTCCTTGCTTGCAACTTTTCTACTTCCAGATTTCGCAGCTGCAGCTCAGCCCAAAGTTTGCCGTTCTTTTCTGCTCCTACTTTTACAGCTTTCCAGAAGCCTTCTTACCTTCGCTAATTCCCACATTTGGTGACAACATCGTGGGTGACAAACCCAGCAGAACAAAGAGGGACACTCGAGGGCTTCCCTGGTTTCACCCGGTGCGGGCAGGAGCGCCCAAAAGTTCCGGCACGTTCCTGCACAAACGGGGCAGGGGCAGAGGCAGCTGGGACACGGCTCGGGGTGCTGGAGGGGAAACGGGGCGGGGAAATGCAGGGGAAATGTTACGGGGAGACGTCCTGGAAATGTTGTGGGGAAATGTTGTGGGGAAATGTTGGAGGGGAAATGGTGGAGGGGAAATGTGGGGGAAATGTTGTAGGAGAGATGTTGTGGGGAAATGTTGTGGG
>WAAG01055678.1:14915-34292 GCA_013390105.1 Tichodroma muraria | reverse complement strand
TTATCTTGATCGTCATAAAGAATGTGTGCAAATGTGTGCCCTCTGACAGCTCTTTATATATATGACTGAGGTTTATGCTTGTAAGTGCTGCCACTGAAGTCAAGCACCTCCTTTTTAATAGCTCGGGTCCTTATTGTTTTGGGTTGATTTGCCCAGCATGACCACTGGAATGTTTTATTCTTTAGTTTCTTTACATTGTAGGCTTGCAGTGGATATCCGGTTTATGATATTTGGGTATTNTTGCAGCTAATTGAATTGTGGATACTAAGGAATGAGTAGCTCAGCTTGACTTCTTGGCACTACAGAATTTTTACTCTGGTTAGTAATTTTGAAGACTTGCTTTCAAACAATGGTTCAGTGGGCGCCCTCACAAAATTGTGTGGGTAGTGATGTCAGAAAAATCTACCCAGCTGCATGTTACCCAAAAGCCTAAATCTTCTGCCTCAGAAATGTAAGGGGAATGAGAACTGATCTATGGGCTTTGTAAGAATGCCAGTTTGCAGAAACTGAAGGAAATACTCATTTGACTTCTTGTTAACAGAAAGCTAATGGTAGAAAATTGAGTGATTTGACGGATTTTTAATAGTTCTGTAAATCTTGACCAGTACATTATATTCCATGAAGGGGACATTTGAAATGATTTGGCTTGCCTTTATGTTCTATAAATTTGAGTAAGTATGCTAGCAGTTAGTTGACACAAATAAAATAGGTAATATAAGAATCTGGTCTAGTAAAAACAGAAGAAAAAGGAAAAATTGCAGGTAAGTATATTTAAAGGTACTAAGGAGCTATTATCTTCAAAGTTCATTAACTGCTTTCTTTTTCCCCCTATTTAGAAGTATGTTACCTCAAGAGGTAATTTGTTTCATGCTCATCTAACATTAATGGTATTAATTTTTAATTAATCTAGCAGTAGCATTGTCCATCTGTCAGTGCAAACCTAATCTGTTAAACAGATAAAATCAACATGTCTACAAGTTCATTGTAGGTCGGCAGGCAATAGTTGCATGTGTGCATTCAGGGTTCTCTGTTAAATAATGCAAAGACTTTATACAAATGCACAAGTGCAGAGACTTTTAAAACCAAATATGCTAATGCAGAACAACTGATAAAGTGTCCTAGCTTGTGGTTCTAGTGTGCTAAAGCTGGTGATCTTCTTGGCCAAAAGCTGAAGTTATCCTCCCACAGACACCCATTTTTTTGGTGGTGTGGAGCCCTTGGGAGATGCTGATGAAGAACACTGCAGAATGCTTGATGTTTCTCAAATTTGGCCTCTATTTTGACATCCTTATTTGGAAACCTCATCTCCTCCATGTACACCACCTCCAAATTTGGATCACAAAAGGCATTTTGAATGGAAACAATTGCTGGATGTGCTTCGCTTTCGCACTCTTTAAATTTGGCTGGGTGGTTGTGAACAGAGCAGCATGTACGTGTGTCTGTGGGAGCACTGAGCAGCTTATGGAAATGTTACTCGGGCTACTAGGGGCTGAGAACTGCTCTCTGTTAAAAGAGACAAGTAAGACCATGTGCTTCAAAACTATTCCAGTTTCCTGTTTGGATGCTAAAATGTGCTTTTGAACAACAGTTAAATTTAACACTGTGTTTTTGGTTTGGACAGAGATAAGCATCGGCAATAGGAGGAGAGTAGCTCCCTTGGCTGCACTTGAAACAGTGTCTGAATGGCCTTTATGAAATACCAGATAATGTGTCTGCTTTGAACACAGGTACCTGACTGGTGGGAGCCAGAGCAGTGCTGTCTCTAAAAAGTGGGTGGGTGTGGGCTTAGATTCCTCTGGAATCTTTAGTTTTGCAGTAAGCTGCTCCAACAGCAGTTTTATGCAGGCTCTTACATCCACACCGTTGTAGGTTTGAGCTGGGTTGACTAGCCCAGCAATACTTCAATAGAGTTTACTCATCTTTTATCACTTGAGTAACACAGGTCCTGTGTTCTCAGCTGTTGTTGGGTTTGGAAAGGACAAAACACTGAAACTGGTCATTGCTGCTTGAAATTGTTTCCCAGCCAGGCCTGACCATAGAGGAAAACAACTGCTTTTCCACATTGTATGTGGAGGCTTATGATTGGACTCTATGATCTTAGAGGTCTTTTCCAACCTAAGTGGTTCTGTGATTTTGATTTCAGCTTTAGCTTCCTTTTCATCATCTACCTAAGCAAAGCTCTTCACAGCTATGCTAAGGAGCACACTGCTGAAATAAGTTTTAGGAAAGAAAATGTGTGTTTCAAGGTATTTCTGAGCTGTTGGAAAAGGCCATTGCTGCACTGACAAAGGCTGTCAGCTGGAAAGTTGTCTCTGTGTAAGAACTGGCTGGAGCTCCTCAGGCCTCCTGTCCTGTCATTCCCACCCCCATGCCATCCTTTGCTTGGGTGCTCCAGCTGTTTACAGGCAGCCTGGTGAGAGAGGTCAAGAAATTCGTCAGCGCTGGAAAAAAGGAGGAGGGGGGATTAATTTTGGCCTAGATCAGTTCCCTGATCATCTTTACCTTCCAGGCCTGCAAATGATTGAAGTAGCCCAGCTGAGGGGGCAGTGGTAAAGCAGAAATGAGTTAGATCACAACTTTGCCTAAGAGAAGCAGTCCATTTTCACTGACTGTAGGTTAAATAAAGAACTTCAAGGTTGGCTTCTCGGCCAGAGGTTTATTTTATGTTGTGCTGGCTCACATAAGCTAGAGAAAGAGACCTTACCACATACGTTTTCCAAGCACCAAATTCTCTTTAAAAATAAACCTGATTTGATAGCCCAGTGAATCTCAGTGCTAAGCTTTTTGGCAGGGATTGGGGCTTTGGTTACCTCATGTTCATCCAGTTCTGGCTGCATTAGGACAAATTCAGCTGAACTTCATTAAAGGTGCATGTTCTTGCCATGCTGTTCCTGTAAAGATTATAGATTAACTAGAATTCTTTGATAACTACAGTTTATTATTGGGAATTTTTAAAACTAAGGCTTTGCTCGAATTCTTCCCTTAAAAAAAAAAGGAAAAAAGTTTAACCAAGGATGACTGGAAACTGAAACAGGGGGTTTCTGATCCTTGCTCTGTCACTTCTCCGTTGGTACCCAGATAGCAAGGAAAGATGTGGAACTGCCAAACCACCTACCAGTCTGCTCTAGAAAGACAGGACTCTTCAGTTCCATGTTGAAATGCCAGGTACATTAAAATGCTCGTCTCCTCCCAGCTGCTGGGAAAGGTGTGGTGCAATCTTTGTGCGTGTGAGAAGGCTTGTTGTTTTTTTTTTTTGGTTTTTTTTCATTCATCAGGTAATATATTAAATTTTGAAGGCAACACTGCAATTAGAGAAGATTAACTTGTTGATGTCAGATCTGCTTTCAGGGTTGCTGTTCTGTCAAGCCTTGAGTTATGAAAGTAAAATGTAAAGGTGGGTCCATGACCTTGTATCCCAGGGAACATCTTGCTGAGCTCATGTCAGGCTAAGGATTTTTCTCTGGGCTGGAGTGGAGAAAAACAGATTCTGGCAGCCTCTGTAGGTACAAGTCATAATGACAGTTATAGACTCACCCTAAAATACCCTACACAATGCCCAGGACCACCTAGCCTTTTAGATAAAAAGGTTAAATTTTGGTTTTTAAATCTGAATTTTTCTTAACAAGGTTATTGCCAGACACTGCTAACCAACTCTATTTTGCAACCAACTCTATTTTTGCAGTTTCTGGAGTGGTGATAGCTGTTAGTTCTTTTAACTTCTTCAGGAAGAGTTGCTTCCCACCATTCATTGGAAACGAATTGCTAATTAATTGGATTTCCATAATTGGAAACTAATCACAAACTCCAGTGAGAGTACCTACACCAAGATCAGCAAAGTTTCAGTAATACACGAGTCTGACACAAATAATATTGTGAACTCACTGAGTTGCTAACATGGATGCTGCATTGCCTTTCCAAGCCTGGTGCCATGTACCACACAAGGGTTTTTACCATAAATAGGTAAATGATTGACCAGTAAGAGCACATTGAGAAGGGAGATTTTTTTTTTTAATTACCTTTCCCCAATTGGCTGTTCTGAGCCATTTGGGAGGAATCGGCAGATGTTTACAGAGTTCAGGCCCCAAATATTCTTCATCAGCCAGTATAAATATCTGCAGTCATGTGGAAAGGGAATGTGTGGTGGATCTCTGCCTGGTTGAGTGTCTGTGATGAGGCAATATTATCAGGTTTATTCCACAGAGAAGTGCTTTTATTTATTTTCTAGAAGCTCTCTGCTGAGATGAAATGGTTTGCCTGGTGGCAGCAGACCTGTGGTGGTAAGAGACCTTGCAGGGGAACATCCAGAAAAAGACAGCTCAATTTATCTGGCTCTCTCACTGTCTTTCACTGAGCTGAGAAATTGGCATCTGTATTATTTGCTTTCGGTGCCAGCACTGGCTGCCAGGAGCTGCTGCCTCACTGGGTAGGGCTCTCTGATGAGTGGAAAACCAAAGGAGCACAGAAGAGCTGTTAATTACTGCGGATAGACAAATCGGCTTCTGAAGGGCCACCCATGGCCTAGGCACACCAGGAGAAGGTGCTTGGGCCGCAAGTACTTCACTGTGACAAGCGAACCTTTTGGGCTTTTTGGGTTCTGTAGTGTACGTGTCTGATTGTGCCACCCATCCACAAGAACGGCCCGGAAGAGGATTAAGGGAACCGCAGGCCTGTCAGGCTGACCTCGGTGCCGGGGAAGCTCATGGAGCAGCCCATCCTGACTGCCATCACACAGCAGCACAGGACAGCGGGTGAATGAAGCTAAATCCAGCTGGGGCCGGTCACTAGAGGTGTTCTCCAGGGCTTGTTACTGGGGCCAGGTCTCTTTAGCATTTTTATTCATCATTCGGGTGGGGGAATCAAGTACACCCTCAGTAAGTTGGACAGGTGGTGGTCGATCTCCCAATTAACAAGTGATAGGACAGGAGGAAATGGCCTCAAGTTGTGTCAGGGAAAGTTTAGGTTTGAAATTAGGAAAGATTTTTTTTTTTTTGACTGGAAGAGTTGTCAAGCACTGGAAGCGACTGCCCAGGGAAATGGTGGAGCCATTCCTGGAGGGATTTAAAGGATGTGTTGATGTGGCACCTGAGGACATGGCTTAGTGGTGGCACTGGCAGTGCTGAGTTAATGGCTTTACCCAATGATCTTGGAGATCTTTGCCAACCTAAACAATTCTATGAGTCTGTCTTCTGGGAACTCTGGGAACCTTTTCCTGGAAATAGGAACAAAAAATTTGTTTTCTGTATTCCAGTGTGTGCTGGACTATAGATGTATTCATAGTCTTTTCTGCACTGTCTGAAGTTTCAGTTTTTGAGAGAGCGAGAGCGGTAAAGAGAACGGACTTGATGTGAATGCTGCAATGTGGTGTGGCATTCTGACATTCTCATAGGATGGTTTTTGATAAAAGTCCAGGCTGATGAAGGTCACAGCCTGCGTAATAGATCTCCCAGCAAACTCCTGTCCTGGGACTGTTCAACTCCTCAGTCAGGTACGTTCAAAACACTGCATCGCTCCCTGTCCTGTCCCCTCCTCCTGCTCTGCTCGCTCCATGTCACACGCCATTACCCCGGTTCAGGGCAGATGGGGATGAATTTGGCCATTGCACTGTGTGCCCATGTCTAGGGAAGGTTCTTGGATCGGCACAAAGATTATACATGAACAAGTTACGGGTACTTCTGTTTTGGTACGTGGATTATGTTTGACTCCAGCAAATGCTGATGTAAATAATCTGCAAAGCGCCAAGCAAGGAAGGGGAAGATTGAAGGGCATGAATAGAAATGCAGGGTGTTCTCTACAGTCGCCAAAGACGTAATTTGCTCAAGTTTATCAGGAAATTTGGGGATTGTAACTTCTGTTTGTCATTAAAAGAAAGTGTTAGTGTTTTAGAAGTAGGCATGTTTTCCAGCAAATGTAACGGTAAAGTACATTTGCTGTGGGAGAAAAAGTGCTTCATGATAGTTGGTAGATACTGAATTAAGTCCTTTAAAGTACAACAAAGTGTCATGATGTGTCATTACAAAATTAGATTTATTTAATAATTTATTTTCACATAACTCTCCAGTGGTGAGTTTTGTAAATCATACTTTGTATGCTTCTGGTTCAAAAGAATGTCCATATTTATGCCATTTCCACTAACTTTTATCCAGTTCTGCACATGAAGTATAGTAGAAATAAATGTGGGTAAGAATTACTCACTGTTTCCCACACACCTGGGGTGTGTGGCCTTTATTATGACGTGCTTTACCAGTACAGGAGTTGGGTGGAGGCTATAATCATTTTACTGTTTGGTGTGGAACATGAACATCTAGTAATTTCTAACAATATTTGACTAAGAGTAATCTGTGCTTTTATGATTGCAAGGATGCAAATCACGAAGAAGATACTTTCTTATTTCGGAATCCTTTGTGTATGTATATTTGTGCATATATATATATGTGTGAGTGTGTATATATACATGAGTACTTGGCCTGTGTAAATAGGAGAGAAAATTGCTTGCTGAGGTCCAGTCTTATATTCTTGGTGTAAATATTCTCATGTGCTCTGTTCCCTCATTGTTTTTCTAACAGCTGCCATCCTCTGAAAAGAGAGCACTGGAGCATGAAGGGAGATGGGAGGAGGGGGTATCTCCCATGCTGTGTGCAAATGTACCATAATTGTATATGTTCGTTTTTGGTTTGGTTGTGAACGCAAATCTTGTAACTCTTCACATCTGTTTTGGGCATTTTCATCCAAGAATGTGACAAAACTTTAATGAATAGCTCCTTTTACAGTTAAGTTTTAATGGCCTGGTTTAATTGAGGGGAAAGTGATACTCTGGAAGATAAGCATTAAAAGCAGTGGGCTGGTTGGGTGACTCCAGTGTTGGCTCACTGGGTTAAGATACTTACAAGTTGTTTTCAGAGGAGCCACTGTGATGGGGATTTCAGGAGTTTGTATCCTAGATGGCTGGGTCCTGTTGGCTGAAATGAGCATGAATGTCTAGTCACCAAGAAGTAGTGGGAAGTTCCAAAAATGTTTGACTGCAAGAAATTTGGTCATATCTCAAGTATTTGATAGATCTGAGTGGAACATGGCTCTGTGCATTAAGTACAAATGATTCTTTTGCTTTCTTTTTGACTCTTTAGTCTTTGTTTTACAAGATTGAATGAACAAGGTACTCAATTTAACTGGGTGTTACCATGAGGTAGCTTCCTTATTCTTCTCTGCTTCCTTTATCCCCCTTTTCTTCTTTTACAGGCTGAAAGGTAGTTTTTCTGACCAAAGTTGATTTAGGAGTTGCGATGAGGTTTTGGTTAATTGCAGGCCTTAGAAATCTGATATCTTGAAATGTCTCATCTGTCACACTTGTTGCTCATTTGATTGTTCTTTGTCAATGTCTTGCTGTTCCTACTGGGATTTTTGACACATAGAATTTGAACTCGTTTATCTTTTGCACAGAAAAGTAAACATTTTGCTAGGGACTGACAGCAAGGACAACAACACTAATCTCCAATCAACAACTTTTACCACAGGTTGGGCAGGAAGCAACACCCATGCTGTGCATTTACTGCCTGGCCCTCAGAGCAGGCACGTGGTTGTTTCCAATCACACAGCAATTGATTTTTGTTAGAGGCAGCAGCTGTGCATGAGTGGGAACCTGAGATGTGTCTCTTCCTCCTGGTCCAGGTCTCTCTGCCTCTGTTTGCTCACTGGCAGTGCTGACCTTCATATTGGCGCTGACCTCTTGAGACAGCAGTGATTCAGAACACAAGCATCCCGAAAATGTGGAGCTGGATGGAAAAGTGTATCACCCATGTCTCGGGCCTGAATCTTTGCTGGGAGAATTGGTCATTTCTTAGGGGATCAGTGGGGTTTGATGGCTCACCTGCCCAGCTCAGTTTCACGCACGCTGCAGTGCCTGTTTTCATAGGTGAAGTGCAAGACTCCTTGAGAGTCTTCTCTTTAGGTTTCTATTTATTTATTTATCTTCGCTCTGGTGCTCCTCTCTGCAGATACTTCGTACTTTTAAAAACAGAAGCAAACATGCTGCGTTAGCTACAGCAGATAAAGCGACTGTGTAAATATACAGTGACCACACTTTGGAGCCCCTTTGTTGAAACAGCCACTTTATGAGTGATTCCACTGTTCCTCAGCAACCAACCTTGGTGCAGGAGTTCTGCTTTTCAGTTCTATATATGGGCTCACTTTTTTTCTTTGTGGCTCAACTGGAGGAGAAAATGTATCTGCTGTCTGAATTTTTTTTTTCCTCCTTTCTCAGATGAAAGGATTTCTTTGGGATAACCTTATCAGTGACTGACATTTGTAGATCAGAATTGGACAAAAGGGAAGCACCTATTTTTGTTGTGTTCACCACTGAACCTGCTAATTCAGACATGTGTGGGGATGATCAGCTGGTTCCTCACTGCAGCTGTAGGCTCACATGCTAGTGCTTCCCAGTTTTGTAGTTTTGTCTTCCAGACTTGCCTTTTTGGTACCTCAGCAAAGGTCTGGCAGACACAGGAGTCCTGGGTGTAGGCTGTGCTGTGAGGATTTGCATAAATGCAAGAAGCCTTTTACTGATATATCCTTTTCCTTGAATTAAAATCAATGTTCAGGACATCAGGTAGCTTTCTTAAGTTATGAATCAGGGTGTGACCACAGGATTCCTGCAGCCTTCCCTGATACCCTCCTGATGCTGTGCCTCTGTCCAGATCATCCGGTTGCTGACGTACATGGCAGCAGATCCATGTCTTCCTTGCCTTGCCCTGCCCTGCCTTGAGTCAAGAGGCAGGCATTAAGAGAGAGCCCTGGTTTGGCTGTGTGTGAAGCAGAGTGCCACCTTTATTGCCTGCTGGCTCCTGGGACCAAGCCACAGTGGGCTGCACCGCAGGCTCCAGCACTCAGGGAAGCTGCTGGGACAGCGGAGACTTCTTGATGTTGGAGCTCCTCGGAGTAGCTGGTCTTGCATGGTGCTTTTGGCAGTGTGGTGCCCTTTCATCTCCTCCCCAAGGAATGTGGAAGTGCACCACAGCCGCACACATGATAATGTGTGGGTTGCCCTTGTTTGCAAGAGCTGCAAATTTTTTGTTGTTCTTTCTCATATAAATACTAGCAGATGTAACCAGCGGTCTCCATGAAAGATTGGCATGAGGAGGGGAGCCTTTGCATTTAAAACCCATCTAAATATATAAATTCAAATAAGCATTTTAACAAGAGGCAGGCCATAAACAGTCTTGGGAGAGTGCTCTGTCCTTTGAAGACCGAGTTTTTTTATTTACCCATTTTATTCTCTGACAGATGCCAAACACACAAAAGGAGGATTTCAGTGGTGGCATATGGAGCTGGTGTATATGACTGCTTTTCAAACAGGTTGTTTTTCATTTCTCCAGTGCCAGCCCTTTGGGGAAAACCTTGTTCTTTCGTTTTAGTTTAATGTTCTTTAGAGTTTAATGATGTTGAAATAGGGAGCAAAAAAGAGTTGTCTGCAGTCTTACTCAGTTGTAAAACTTTCTGTGGAACAGTCATTACAAAGGATGCAATTCAGTTACCAGTCGGTAAGAGTGAGGCAGCATTTGTATGCTTAGGGATATCTAGGGTATATACAGGCTGACAGATGTAGCAACCTCTAGCAGACCCGAGCCTTCTGCAAAGGCCGCTGTATCCTGTTGTGTCGCAAATGGTACTGGACATCTGGGCTCTTGGGGACAAAACATTTTGGAAAGAGCTCTTGGGGCACCTTGGTGACCTGTGGGCAAGCCATTATTTTAACCTTCTTAATGATTTTCTCCGTAAGAAGAGATTATTTGTTTCATGCGTTTGTTTTCCTGAAAAAAGAGTGGGGATGATACCAAAACCCATTAGAGTTGCTACCAGGAACGTTTATGTGGACCAGAAGCAAAACAGGCCTTTTTAGTTTCTTCTAGATTTATATACTCTTTGTCCTTCCAGGGAGGGGAAATTAGGTTTGATTTGATTGTTTAAAGTGGTTGGCAGGATTTGCACCTCGTTGCAAATCATAAATTCCCTTGTGGTTATGTTGCTGCTTCTTACTTAAATGGTCTCTGCGGCCATTTAACCAATAAATTCCAGTAACAGCTGACATATTTGAGATAGAGGAGAAGAAAACCAAACCCTTAACATTTAGGGCTCCAACAGAGACTTTCTGAATGCCTTTTCATTTTAAATATATCATCTTGATGCAATTGGAGGTCATCCAGACTAGCATTAACCCTTTGGGTAGAAGGAAACATGATGCCATTACCTGTGTCCTTTTCCTGCATTTTTATCACACTGCCAGTCTGTAAAATGTCCCTTACCTATGTTTTTCTCTGTGTAATAGACATGATAAAAGAGCTCTGGCTTGGGTCTTGCTTCACAATTTGGTGAGTGTATTTCACCCAGTAAATTCAGCCTACTGGAATTAATAATTTCTGAGAGGATTCACTGAGATTTACTTACCTTCTTTGTGTTTTAAATTGTTGTCTAGAAACATAGTTTGTACTATGCCTCAAGTACTATGACCAGCTTTACAAAAAGATAGTAACATCAGTTTCTGCTCCATTTGTTGTGTCCTGTCCTTCTGGAATCTGGGGAGAGCTGGGCGGGGAGGAACAGATGGGGAGACCGTCTCTTCTGCAGAAGTGTGGGTGAAGGAACATTTGCCTCTGTGAGTGGCCACATTTCTTGGCCACTTCCTGAACGGGAGCTGCCAGTCTCTGTCGTACCTCCAACGAGCAACCAGAGCCCTCAGTAAACACACCAGCTCCCTGTGTGCAAAGGTATGCAAGAAGGGGAGACCTCAGCTGAGCTGAATCAAACATCAGACCTCGCCAGCCATGCATTGCTTCCCTCGTTCCTCTCCCCTCTTCCAGGAAACCAAGGCTGCCTCTGTTTATCCGCACCCTCATCACACAGTCAAAAAGCCCTGGGCTTCAGTTTCCACATCAAAGGCGGTGTTGGCTGCTGTGTTGGAGATGGAGCCTGATAATTTTGGTTATGAGTGGCTGGTATGTTCCTCCGGCTGGAATTACCGCTGGCGGAGGTGCTCCGCAGGCAGCCTTCCCGAGTGAGGTCATCGGCGTGCAGCGAGGGCAGAGGGCTGGAAAAAAGGTTTCCTTGCTGTGTTCTGCCCCTGTGGTGAGACCACCTCTAAGAGATCCCATGCCAGTCATTTCTGGGTTTCTTCACAGATGCTCTTTGAAAAGGTGCCAGCTGCTGCCAACTGTGATGGTGGTTTTCATGCTGTGTCTACCAGTAATTGAAATCAGAGAAACCTGGGGGATTTGATTCTATAAAGAGAGAAAAGAAGAGATGTGTATGTTGCATTACACTACACGCCACTGTAAAGCCAATTGATTGTGTATATCTTTCAAGAGAAAACGTTTGGCTTGGTGTAACTAGTACGTGCAGCCATATTTTTAGATGTACAGCGAGGTAGCACTGGAAGAAACCAACAACTTGGGATTTAGGTTTTGGGTGCTGTATGCAGTGGCTTGTGCAATAGTACAGCTACTCAGAGGATCTCTTGAAGTGTAACTGTGCTTGCTCATTCAGTGGTCAGAGTACAGGAAGTTCATGTTGGTGTGTGGTGTGTTTTTTTTTGTTTTTTTTTAAAAAGGTTTTGGTAAAGTAATAGATACATCATAGGAAATGACGTGACTTCTAGCTAATCCCTGGATTTGTCCTCTGCTTTCTTCTGAAATGCAGCATTTACTTTAAAAAGCTATTACACAGCTATATAAACCAAAGTGCAAATGTATGTCTTGTATTTTGGAATCAAACCCACCCTGTCTTATTTTGAACCTTTGAGAAGAGTGGTGTAGAGTTTTAATTACACTTTCCAGCCATGTAAATTGCAGAGTTAATTGTATACGTCATCATTGTCTGACCTAGTTCTGCTACTGTGCCTTTCAACTATGGATCTCCAAGTGCCTTGCAAAGAAAATTCCTTCATATGAGGAGATGGGGGACCTGGGACACAGAGAAACAAAGCAAATATCCAGCCTGACAGTGCCTGAACCCCAAGGGGAAGCAAGGCTTTCTGAGTCTCAGTGGGCTAAGTAGTCCCTACCTTTTGTAGAAGTGCCCACCATTGCTGTCTAACCTGCCTACCCTTGCTCTACATGGTGTGTAACTGCATACCCATCTTCTTCTAGATTTGTCTTGCATTTCTTATCTTAACTTGATGTATGTAATTTCCTTCTAAGCCATTCAGATTTTGTTACAATTTGTAGTTCTGGAGATTGCTGTTGCATCTAAGTTAGGTTTGTGTTTTCTGTTGGGTTTTATATTTCCTTTGATGCCTGTGACACCTCCCATTTTCTCTAGGGCTGGCAGTAGGATAGTAGGGAAACAGAGGAGTTATGTTGCATTTAATTTTTGGCCTTTTTTCCAAAATTGATTGGTGAAATAGTGGCTTTGCTGACATACAGATCTGTGACGTAGGTAAATAATTCCACATATAGTTAGCCAAGGCTTTGCTTGTCTAAGTAGAGGGCGGTTTTTACTGTTTTTGCAATGTGTAAGCTGATCTTTTCTCTGAAATTGGAATCAAAAGGTAGCTTTCTGATAGGGATCAGCGGCAGTTGCACATGGCTCTGAAATGTATGTTTTAGCCCTGATGAAAGATGTTTGCTTATCTGCTTCCAGAATCAGATGTTTCTGTTTATCTACAGAGCTGGAGTATCAACAATATAGACTCCCACTACTACACATCCCCTCCCTTGCTCACTGGGGACAGCCTGTGAGGTCAGAGGTGCTTCAATGCTCCTGACCCAATTTTTCCTTTGGCCTCCATTCTGACTTTGTTCATGTCAGTCCATGCCAAGCATGACTGTGCTAGACATGTGCTGCATGTGCTAGACAGTAGCTTCTACCAGCTTGTTCATACAGAAGCAAGTAGAAAGCAAAGCTTTCTATTTGTTGTGTTCTAAGGTTTTGGAATAAAGAAATTAAGTGGGATAGACAAGGAGAGTTTGAGGCTGAATGACGTTGCTTTCCTTCTGTTTGTTGGTAACCAGCTGTCACTTTTGCAAAGCCCCAGTGCTGTGTTCATAGCAAGAGCTTTTAGATCAAGAGCAGGCGTGTGAATGCTGTCCCTTTGGCCTTGGGGACATGTTTCTTTTGAATTGGTCCACTTGATGTAATTGACAGTGATACATCCTGCATATACTCTTCCTGTGTGAAGCACCCACAGTCAGTATTGATGGCACGATGGTGCTTGGGATGTGCATCTTCTGTGATCCCAGGGTGTTGACTGTGCTTTGTCAAAAGCTGACACCAGTACAACTTATAGACTGGTTGAGCTAAATGAATTTAAAACTGGTCAAAACAAGGGGTTCTGCTTGCTGGCGTAAGCGCCTACAGGAATATTGGCAGTAGTGGTGTGCAGGGTGTGTGTGTGAGCTGGCTGTCCTATGTTCAGGACAGTGGTGGTATCTGCACGTTACTACGCTGGCTGTGCTGTGACAGCATCCCAGGAGCCTTTGTGATTTATTAGGAAATGTTCTCTTTGCTGGTAAGGAGAGAATGTTAGTTGAGAAACTTAAGCTTGGTTGTGCCTGCAAGGATGTGGAAGTCACAGGCTGGGTGGTTGCTTTGTGAAACTGGCATGTCGTGTAAGCTTGTACCATACCACGTTGTGAGTGGTGCTGTCCTTGCTTTTGCCAAGTTAATTTAGGCAGTTTGAGAAAATAAGCTCAGCTGTTGCGTGCTACTTTGTGATAAGGCGTGTTATGTGTGAGATGATTTTAGTTTGACAGATTCTTCAAGTTTGGGGCTGTGCTGTTTTTGCTACTTTGTAGAAAACGAAGTGAAGCAGCTAGTTCTCTGTGGCAGCAAATGGGTTTGGGTCATTCATATTTTTTCATATTTGACATACTTGGTTTCCTTTGGCCAAAAATAAAAGAAACTCTTTGATAACACAAGGCAGATTCTGAGTCTGAGCTATTTCAAAATGAGCTAAACAAGAAATTCTGCAGGTAAACAGTGCCACATTACTAGGCCTAAGGTACGGCCTAAAGGAAGGTGTATGAAACCTAGAAAACCCTCAAGAGCCTTACAGGTCAAAGCAGCCTGTTAAAATCATCAGAATAGATTTCTGGAAGCTGGGGTGAAGTTGCTAGAAGAGGAGTAGCATGCTGGTCAACTTAGGAGCTGATGAGCTCCTCTCCCTTGTCCGTGCAGTTAAAGCAGTTCTGATCTTTTCAGTTTCGATTGTTTGGAAGGTCTGCCTCCCTCCCTGGGACAAGTTCAGCTGCAGATGTTAGCCAGATTACAGAAGCACTCTCAGTGCATTCACTGCCGTGGTGCTTGCTGGAGTCACCCTTGCTGAGCCCCGGTCAGGGAGCACAGCTTGGAGCACGCACGGTCAGCCTACATCTTCCCTGCATGGCTGGCCAAAACCAGGCTTTTAACACCAAACCTGCAGTCGAAGGCTTGCTCTCTGCAGATTTTTCTCTGCTTTCTCAGGGAATAAAGAGCAGAAAGTCGAGTTGCTGACGTCTTTGAGCTTCTGCTGAAGCAATTAGGGAGTGCTCTCGGCAGAGTTCAGCTCTCCCTCTCCGGGCCTGGAAGGCCGTGTGAGGGAGGAAGCTCTGGGGTTGAAAGTGGTTTCATAATCTTCGGTGGGAAGGCAGAGCACGTCACTGCGGACAAACGGCTTCAGGAGTCGCGCATCACAGCGCTGATACGCAGCAGTAAATACAAGTCTCCCTGCACTCTTGGCTGCTTTGTTGGCCAAGGAGCTGATATTGCTGGAATGTGGAGAGTGGGTGGGTGTGTGAAAAGTACGGGATTTCTCCCCAGAGGGGGCTCGCCTCTGGGGCTGAGTGGTGGCCGGAGTCCCTCGCTGTTACGAGGCTGGGCTGTGACAGCTCTCTCTTCTCCGAGACGCTCTCTTTGGGCAGTGGTTCCCTGGCACCTGAGCTTGCT
Organism: Tichodroma muraria; assembly: GCA_013390105.1. Lineage (NCBI taxonomy): Eukaryota > Metazoa > Chordata > Aves > Passeriformes > Sittidae > Tichodroma > Tichodroma muraria. The sequence goes on along the minus strand of WAAG01055678.1, from coordinate 19,385 downwards.
GAGAAAGTCAAAAGCTGAATGAGCAGTCAGCTGCTGTTAACACCCCAAACGCCCCAAAGAGGGTCTCTTGTCCCCAACCAGAGTGTCAACCATATAGGCATCATCTGTTGTCCAGGCTTTGTCTGATATTCAGTGGATAATGAAAAAGTCATCTTGCCTTCAGGAGGAGATGGATTGCAGCCATATATAGAAATTACCTGACTTCTTCTTTTATCCCCCTCAGCATAAGAATTGGGGAAAAGCGGTTCTTTCTGATTACGTATTGTTATGTATTTGGTTATGTTATATGGTCCTTTTTTGATTATGTGTTCCTTATCTAAGCTTTTTTCTTTATAGTTTGGAGTCTCCAACATATGTGTTGTAAGAGCTTACAGTCCAAAAATTAGCATTATGCTGCCTGCTGTCATTGCTTTTGTGACAGCACAAAAAGCTGAGGAATAACATGAATGAAAGTTAGTGAATCCAAGTGGTAAAGACAAGATACTACTCCTAAGAATGATCTGTGTCAGTTGTAAAAAATAATATTTCCCTCAGGCTGAAAAGGAGAAATAGATGTCAGAATTCAGAAAAAAAAAAAAAGGCTTTTATTTAACAAAAATAAAGCTACTGTTTAAGTGTTAGTTTTAAATGGGAAGCAAAGCATGAAACCACAGGCAATTTGTGTGTGCGCAGTGTTGCAAAAGACACAAAGGAGACTGCCAAGCACAGCAAACCCAAGCTTGAGGGGCGAATGTTCAGAAAGGGTGTCCAGAAACGCACAGCAAAATCTGAAAAGAATGCTGTGCCTTTCCCCTTGTTCTTTTTAAGCATGCAGAGAGTGGATGTTCAACTCTCCCTGTGTGTATTTAAGGTCACTATCTCTAACTCACACCCTTGTGTACAGGCACATTCTGGTTAGAAGCGGAAGCCTTTGCTGGAACACATTCAGAGAGCCCAGATCCTGACTGGGTGTTGCTGAAATTTCCATGCTGATTTTTAAATAGTTTCTCATCTGCACAAATTGAGTTCTGTCATTACTTGTTTTTGACATTGTAGACATCAAACTTCAAAGGCTTTCTTGACTGCCAGATAAAATATTGGCATCCTCTAATTTCTAATAGTCGCTAAAATGAAAGAGTGTTACAGGTTCTGAGCTGGAAGTAAGTCAGTCTTGTTCTTTGGAATACAGCTGGAATGAGAAATCTCATTTGCTCTTTGAGAATAATTTACAAAGAATTTGAGTAGGGCAGGAAGACTTGAGTGTTCTGTTTTCAGTATTGAAATAATTGGCTCATAATTGAAAAAGGAGCCTGATTCTGCAGACACATAATTTGTTATTTAGCATTATAGAAACACATTGTTTTCACAAAAGGGGAGTAAAATACCGAGAAAGAAACCATTTTCAATTCTGCTCCTTCTCACCATACAGTGGTTTTACTCTTAGGTTTCTGTCAATGAGTTATGGACAAATTATGAAGTGCAGTGTTGTAGAATGAGAGCACAAAAGAAATCTGCCATTATGTTTGCCAGATCAGTGCTTTCAGTTTTTCAGTGTTCTTGCCCTATTCAGAAATTTAAGGCTTATATTTGAACAGTGGCTGTAGCAAGTTGCCCTAAAAGAAAGATTTCCTTCTTCCTGTAGTAGAGATATTGTTGCATGTTGTTGATGAACTCTTGCCAGCATCTGAGAACATGTAATTTCTGATCAGTCTTACTGGGTTTGCAAATTTATTGTTTGCTGTTCTGTTTGCTGGAGATTTTGCTAGAAAGAAAAAGAACAACATAGCAATTTTTTTATTTGACCGGGGGAGTTTGTGCTTTTTTCAGCCTCTGCTTTTACCGTTTCTGATGGATGGTGGTAAACTCATCTCTAAATATTGTTTCAGATAAACAGTAGTGAAAGAAGAGACTTGTGAAAACTGACAGTTTTATGTAGTAAGGGTTCGTCTTTTGAGAACTGCAGAGCTTTGGTGAGAGCAGCAGAGTGACTGTGTCCCCTCAGCTGTGATTGCCATTAGCTTTGGGTCCCTGGTGCATTATACGGCGCTAATTAATACTAAAAAGCAAACAAACAAAAAAACCCCGTGTAAAAATCCTTCCAAGAAAACCCTGTAAAATTTCCATAGGGTATTTTTAAGTTTATAAATACAGACTTTAGCATGGAGCTAGTTTTGTCTCAGACATTCCAGTGAATCTGCGTTCAAGGGAAAGAGCAGGACTGCTGCTAACACTGGGAGAGATGAGCGAGTTCTGTAATCCCCATTTTAAATTCTAAAACCCACTTGATGTCAACACTTTGAGATCCTGCATTCTCAAAGCTTTATCTGTTAGAATCAAAATATGAGCACAGAGGAATCTGTGCCTGGGTGACACTGAATGTGTTAGCATGATGTGGACGAGCCTGGCCAGATGAGCAAGTTAGGTCAGAAGTGCAGTTTTTGCCACATGAATGTCTGCTTTCTGGGCAGTGAACTGTCTGGCTTTGGCTCTGGTGTCATGCTGAAATGCCAGGACTGGAATGCAGTACAGAAACCAGGACACCTGATTTGCGTCTTAGCATTTGATTCACTGAGAGCTGGATTTTCCTGGGCTTGGTTTGATTGTTCATTGGAATTGGAGAAACAAAGACTCAAATTTATAAAATTCTTTGGTTTCATGTATATTTTTAACGATATCCCTAAAGCATTTTGGGGCCATTCAGAAGAAAAAGAAAGAGATACAGGAGTATGTAGTACTTATTTTCTATAATGCAGTTGCATACGGCTGTACTACATTTAGTTTAGTATTTACATAACTCAGGTGGACATCTTTTAGCCTCTTGAATTCTGTCTGTAGTCTGAATTCACACCTTTGATGCTTTCCTTTCTGGGGAGCATTAGAATGGGTTATAAGTCAAGACAAAAGTGTCATAGAGCATCTCCTGAATCATCCCCATTCTCAGCCTTCTTAAAGACGTGCTGATGGTTCAGCTGCTGATTTCTGTCTCCAGATAATGTCAGTCCATACTAATGAATGTCATTAATTCTTTAGAATGGTTCATGAGATGACTGAGATTTCAAGGAGTCCAAACTTTAAGTATAATGGCAAAGAAGCTGCTGATCATCTGTGTCTGATGGGTCTGGAGTAATTTCTGGAAATAGTCTGATAACTTGCATCCAAGATTCCTGTAGAAGTGTCATTTTGAAGGCATTTTAATTAGATGTTGTGGAGACCAATTGTGTGATGTGGATTATTAGGGGAGAAAACCAAATTCCACAAAGCTTTGGTCAGCGTGAGTTTTGTTTTTTCCCATAGACCTTCAGCACCTGTGAACTGCAGATGCTCAGAGCAGGTTTGAATGCTGTAAAGAGGACCAATAGAATCAAGGGTTGTATTCATCCTGCAACAGCTAGTGAAATGGATGAATTTTTGCACCTGTGTATATGCCTTAATCATTTTTTGGCACCAAAAGTGTCATCTTCAGTTCTTCTCAACCCACATTTTAATGGTCTGTCACGTCTATTTATGCTTTTGTAAGGCTGATGGACAGTTCTCATAAAGTGCCTTGTCAATAGCTCTGTTTATTTGTCGTGGCAGTGTTGCAAGCCTGTGCTACTTCATTCTCAGCAAGGACAATACAGTTGCCATTCTTCTTTGTTCTAGGATGATTTTTTCCTGCTAGGAAAACTGAATGGGTGCAGCATTAGTCAGGGACCGTAGTTTTTAACGCCTGAGAAGAAACATTGTGATTGTCTAGTCTGACGTCTTCAAAACCTCATCCAGCAAGTTTGGCATTGACTTGTAATTTGCAGCTCACAAGCTTTTCATTCTGTTCATGAATGTGTGAGGGAATAGATGACAAATTTAGGGGTTGAATCTCAGTTCTTTACTCATGTGGTAAAGGTTGTTGCAGCCACTGGTTGCTTGTCTCAAAATGTGTCTGCAGTACCTGGGCTTCTAAATTAAGTGCACCAACAGTTTTCCTAATGACTTGCCCAAGGTGCCCTTAGTTACTGAAGGGGGCAGAGTTATGTTTCCCTTTCTTCACATGAGTAAAACCTAGTGCAGCTACTGGAATAACCTATTTGAGTCTTCATGATGAAGCCTTTGTTCTTGAAAGTACCAGGACTTGTATTCATCCTGAAGACAGTTTTCTCTCTGCAATGTTGCTGACTTTTGTGTGCATCTGCAGCTGTATATTTGGAGCCGGATGTAATATTTCTAGAGACAGTAATATACTTAATCTAGTGCTAGATTACTGCCAGGGTTAGACGTGAGGGCCGTGTTTTAAGAAGTGCTGCTAGAATTCAGTGGCATCTACAGTGCATCTGCTGCCACTGAGGCACTGCTGCTGCATCTCTGCTTCTTGCAGAGGCCACACACAGCATCAGGCTGGAACATTGTGTTTCCAGCTCTGTGTCACAACCTTACAAATGAACAATATACTGGAAAGAAATGGAAAAAATTCAGTAAAATATTAATAAAAATAAAAGAAGGGGGGGGGAGCTGATG
>WAAG01055674.1:0-14862 GCA_013390105.1 Tichodroma muraria | reverse complement strand
ACTTGCTTTTCTGACTGTAAATATCTTTATGCAGTCTCTTTATGTGTCTTCACTCTGACTTTTCTTTCACTCAAGAGAAGACAGAAGTTTTCTGGTTTCATCTGAGCATTTAAAGAGTTAACAAAGGCAGCAGCCAGACCAAAGCAATCAAGTGATAGATTCCAAGCCAACTCCTTCAGCGGCCGCACTGGTGGGAAAAGCAACTCGAATTCCATCGGCCAGATCTCAGTGGCCATGGCTCTGCCCGCGATCTTTTATTTCCCCCTCCCGGCTGTGCCTGGCCCGGCCTGGCCCCCCCCAGCCCCCGAGGGCTGCGGGGAACTGGCAGCACTTGTTACCTCTTTTCCAACCGGAAACCAAGAGAAGGAAGGTTCCCGGGTTTGCACTTAAAATGTGTATTCACAAAGGCGTACCCACGCTTTCATTGGTTTTATCAAGTGTCAGTAATATACATTGGCCAATCACGGCTAAACTACAACACCATGCAACAAGCACATGTACAATTTTAGGGACTTGCTATGCTAAACAATGCTATTGAGAGAAGCTCTGCAGAGAAAGATGGGGTCAGCTGATGAAAAACTTAACATGAGCTGGCAGTATGGGTTCACAGCCCAGAAGGCCAACCAAATCCTGAGCTGCTTGAAAAAGAACATGGGCAGCAGTTGAGGGAGGTGATTCTGCCATCCTAATCTGCCCTTGTGAGACCCCACTTGAAGTTATGCGTGCAGTTCTGGTGTCCCCAATGTAAGAAGGACATGGAACTGTTGGAGTGAGCTCAGAGGAGGGCCACAAAGTTGATGAGAGAGCTGGAGCCCCTTCCCTCCAAAGACACGCTGAGGAAGTTGGGACTGTTTGGCCTGGATAAGGGAAGGTTGCGTGGAGACTTCACATCAACCTTCCAGTGTCTGAAGGGGCCTGCAGGGGAGCTGGTGAGGGACTCTTGGTCAGGAACTGCATTGATGGGACAAGGAGTAATGGGTACAAATTGAAAGAGGAAAAATTTAGGTTAGATATTAGGAAGAAATTCTATACTGTGAGGGTGGTGAGACACAATCTGGTGGTGGACAGATTGTCCAAGGAGATTGTGGATGTTGCAACCCTGGCAGTGTTCAAAGCCAGGCTGGATAAAACCTTGAGCAGCCTGGTCTAGTGGCAGGTGTCCCTGCCCATGGCAGGAGGGGTTGGGACTGGATGATCTTTAAAGTCCATTCCAACCCCTTAACATTCTATGATTCTATGATTCTTCAAAACAAGCAGGCTGTACTTCTGCGTGAAGGTTAGGTGGCCTCTTCTGGGCAGGCAAAACAGCATGTCAAATAAACTGATATTATAAATATGTTCATATAAATTCTGCACAGCAGAATGTTCACCCCAGCTGTTAAGACTATACACTTTCAAATACATTTTCTTAGTTCAAAATTATTTTTTTTAAGCCTTATTCTTTGAAAATAGGATTAGAGAAAGAAAAAAGCACTGAAAATACAAATCTCTTTGGGATACTTTGCGTGTTTGCCAAATATCTCTTAGGTTTATTGTTTGAGTAGAGTTGGGCTGAAATCCAGAAGTCTCCATTTCATCCTGCTGTTCATGCAAGGGCTTAACTCAAAAGTCTAAATATTTTTTATGCTTCTGCCGCATTTGCTTCAACTGAAATCTTGACTTGGAGTTTAAAAGGTATTTTGTTTGTAGTAGAATTCATAAGATTCATGTCAGTATCAAACTGTGAAAATTCATTCCTCAGCAGCAGAAGTACTTTCCATAGCTGGATTGAAAAATGCTGCCCTTTAGAAGTGTTATAAGTCCTATAACATTTGTATTTGTAACTTAGACCAGAACAGAAAGAATGATTTAACCATCCAACTCCTGTCCATAGTGCATGGGAGTTATGGTACCCAATACTAAGGACTTCGTTAAAGATTAGGATTCCATTTTATATATTTTATTTCCCAAGTTTGTATTGCAATTTTTTATGTTCTTTTTTTTTCCTAGAAATGATCTTCAAAACGACAAATGGTTATATCCCGCCGTTTTCAGTTAGATTCTTCCAGTTGCTGGGGCAGAAATCTTTTGATAATTACTAAACAATACATGATTGTGAGCATCTGTCTACAGCTTGTTAGTATAGCATGTAGAAACTTTCCTCACCAACTTTCAGGCCCACAATTGTCACAATACTATAGTTCTTGTTTGTTTAACCAGTTTTTTTACCAACCTTCCTCTCATTATATTTACATATTTCTGTTACACATAACCTGGGATTCATTTAATTGAGTAGCACTTTAGCACCAAATTGCAATAATCTGTTATGAATAACACACTTATACACCTATAGCTGATCTGACATTGAGTCAGGGAATGGAACAGATAACCTCTGTAATTTCTCTCTACTTCCATTCATTGTGATTCAATACCAGTGCAAGACAATCAAACTTGTCAGGTTTTCAATCTGAAGAGCAGCAGAATTTGGGATAGTGCAGGAGAAAAATTTAACACAAGTTTTCAGGTAAAGCAAGGTTCTAATGGATTATTTTCTTATTAAAGTACTTAAATATTGAATAGTGTAGGCATCTATCTCTCAGGATATGGTTCAGTGACTTTATTTTATATAATGGACAATGATAGGAATTCACACTAATTGTAGTTGTAAGTGTATTTACAAAAGATTGAACAAGTCCCTAAATTGTGTAGATGCACATCTTGGGAAAATTTTAGATGAAGATTTACTGTAAACACAATGGTAAACTGATATTGGATGCAGAATTTCTTGCAAGTCTGTGTTCTCTCTAAAGTATACCATTCTCCTGTGCAAAATAGCATAGCATGTCATTAAAGCTGGTTTATGTACTCAAATAGAAAATGGTATTTTACAAATAAATAATTTGCAATTCATTGCTGCTACCCAAAACTAAATTTAAAAAGTATTACCAAGAGACTTGAGCAGAAAAAAAAGCTTAATATTTTAAAAGTAATTGTGCTGGTCTTCCTTTTTTTTTTCTCCCCTTTTATGATTTCAGTTTGGTATAAGCTTGCCTTCCTGCCTTGTTATCTATATCTGTGGTTTTGCTTTCAGGAGTAATCCACTGAGCAGTGGAAAGCTTAATTATTCTACAAGTGGACAATGCAGGTCGTCTCAAGGTAATACTATATGTCATAATGGGTGTCATGGAACTCAACAGAAAAAGTAGTTGTATACAGGAGGATATATTTCCTTATGTTAGCAAATATTTATCATCTGTTTGGTGACCCATTTCTTTATTTTATTAATGTCTGTGGTGTTGTGGTTTTGTCTTTTGTGTGTTTGGGGTTTTGTTTTGTTTTTTTTTTCTTTTTTTAATAATGTCTCTCATGCAGAGAAAGGGCTTTCTATTACCTGGGAGGTTTTGGCTGGTATAAAATCATTATATCTTTTTTCTCTCCTGCCATTATTTTTCATTTTGAATGTGGTAGAATTGTCCTCTTAGATCATAACTTCAAGTACATTTTTATTCAAACAGTGAGACAAATAACTCAAAGGTCTAATGCAGAATAGTGTTCATTATCATCTTGTTCTGTACTGTAAATAACAAGAATTCAGTTTATGAAATTATTCCATGTCTGTATAAAAATATTAACCCTGTGTGTTGTTTGGAGGACTTATATGCAGTAGAGAAGAAAGGAGAAATGTAGAATGATGTTAATAATTGTTAATATAATTGAGAATAATGTGAGGCAAATGAGAAAAAGAAGATTTTACATGTAAGGATAACTGTAGTATAACCTGGAGAAAATATGAGTCACTAAAGTCACAACTGACTAATCGATTGTTTATGGTACTGTGAAACTCATACTGGAGGCAGTACAACAGCATAATGAGAATCAGAATATAATACCATTATAAGAGCAGATATCATTAAAACAATATTAATCAAACTGACTTATACAGTGGGGAAAAGAACAACATTTTGCTCTCACTCATATAACTTAAATGCATCTCAAACTTAGAGCAAAAATAGACATTTAAATGCATCAAGGAAAGAGTTATAAAACCATACTCTAAAAATATAAACAATATTTAGAAAATACATTTAACATTATTAGTTGTAGGCATATATATTCTATAGCTGCAGAGCCAAAGGTAATTAAGCTAGGTTATATGATTTAAATGTAATAAATAATAACAAAAGAGCAACTAGTAATCCTTCCCTTTGTATCACTGCTAAATGTCACCAATCTGTTGTTAAAAAAAGAATCAAACTTAAAAAGATTTTGATCAAGATATATATATGCATTCCTCATATAAAAAAACCCCGTTTGGTTATAAAACCAATAAGTTAATATGAAACTCAGGATCTAAAATGTATAATTCCATGTATAATTCTTGTCTTAGACTGCCGTTAACAAGAAGACAGTATTATTTACTTCCTTGTTTTGATGATATACTACCTTAAATAAAATACCTGTTTTTACTGATTCTAACTGAATTTGCTGAATTCTGATACTTTAAAAATTGTTTTTCAAACAAAATAATGCTCCTGAGCATTATAGTGAAATTTTTATTTGGACTCACTTAAATACCTACTATACTTTAGAACTGACAATTCAAGTATAAATGTGAAAAAGATGCATTTTCTTCAAGATGTTCCTCATTTCTGCTCCTCTTTTTCAAGTAGACATGAAATCTCAACCCCTTGCCTCTCAAGATACTGTTAGATAATCGGGGAAAGGACAAGAACCCGACAAGAGCAAGAATAAAAAGAAGAGGAGAAATTAAATATATGATAACTTTTTAGTAGCATTGCCTAATGCATTACTGGAACTTGTTCAAAAATGTTGGTTAGGAATTTTTAAGTATATGACATAATAAAAGTTACTTAGAGCACTAAAGAAGATCAAGGAAAATGAGTACTTACAGCAAAACTGGACATTGCTGTAGTATATTTTCAATCCACAAAACAGCTAATAACTTGTAATATGTTTCAGTAAATGGAGATAGATGCTTCAAAGGAACTGTGGCACACAATTTCTCCAACAGAGGGGCATATTTACCACTATGTGCATGCTCCAGCTAGATAGGTTACAGTCCCAAGACACAATTTTCTACTGCAGTGAGACAAAAAGGATCATCTGTCCACGGACACTGCAAAGCTCAGTTTATGAAGCGGGAAAAGCGAGAGAGAAGGTGTGTCAGGAAGAGCTTGGTGTCTGTCCGTGCACATACTCAAATACACACGTGCAGAGTTGGGGTTAGCCAAGACCTGCTCACCACAACCACTGTGGTGGGCTGGCACAATCCAGCCTGGGGCAGCTTGGTGCTCATCACTGTCAGGATCTAGTCAGTTACTTGACCCTGACAGAGGGTCTGTCTTCACAGACAATGCCAGATGTCCATGTAGTGATATTTCCCCCAGCTTTTTTCTTGGAGGGGCGTTTGTAAGCAGATACTGGCACAGGCAACCAGTCATTCTCTTCTATGGACTCATAGTGATTTTGCACTACACCTTTTCTGCTGTCTCAGGTGTTGTTCTCCTGTCACTTGCTGTTGGAACGCCCCTACCAAGGCCAAATCCATCCAGTCCTTATCTGAGTTTCTCTGTCAGCCATGGCTGACAATGCTTAGTCCTCAATTCTTGGTCAAGCTGATGATGCTTCCCTGATATCACCATTTGCCTATTTGGGAATGAAACCCTGTTCTTTTACCCATCTGCTCCCTTCTATTTCAGAGTGTGACAAAAAGACTCTTTGACTAACCAGATATGAAAATCCTGGATCTAGGAAACACTTAATGATAGTTGATTGACTCCCAAATGCCAATTCTGAGATTGCTGTTACGAGGAAAGGTATGTGATCCCAACAGGATCAGAGCTCAGTTTAAATCTTTAAGACTTATTATTAAAACAGTAATTAAATGAACACATTTGTATGGATATCAGCTAACAACTAGCACAAACTAAGCAATTTATGTTCAACTTCCTAGGCAACTGCAGACTCAGCCATTATCACTCACCAGAGATAAGTTGACTGAGGTTGGAATCACAAGTGAGTACTAGAGTACACAAACATTTTTGATTTTCCTCTCACTTCTCTGCTGCAGATAGAAGAAGGCTTTTGCTTTGTTCAAGTAAACTTCTATATTTTCTTTATAACCAATTTTTTATCATTCTTGCAGTCTGAACCAAAGGCCTTTTTGGTTATGAAAAACGTGCTCTATGAAGTGAAAGCTTTGTGAAAATACTTTATTCTCCCCAGATAGAATGTTAAGGGTCATTTCCCATTGTTCTGACAGGTAATAAATGCTTGCTTCCCTTCTGCAATATGTAAAACAATGATGAACAGTCTCAGTGTATCTAAAACAACAATGACTTTTCTAAGTAAGAAGTTATTGTCTGAGCATCTGTTGCACAGAATAACTGCACACAGCATGTAAAGAATTCAACTCAGCCATAGTACAGTTAAAAATGCTTTTATGATAAATTATGAAAGCCAGAAGTCTCACTATTGTGAATTTACAGAACAGTTATTTTAATTTAGTATTCATTATGGATCATAGGAATAGACTGTGTATCAGGAATAGCAAAATAAAACCAGAGAAACTTCAAAATCATAGTCTGTATTTCTAGAAGGGCTTTTCTTTGTTATAGTACTTCTGGTAGAACTGAATTATTTACTGATGCATCCTAAGAGACCAATCTTTTGTCTGAAATTCTGTTTTTATTTTCTTTTGGAAATTTATTTTCTTTAAAAACCCCAAATTTGAAAACTGCTGAGACTATCACAGTTAAATGAATGCCTTATCCTCACCTTAATGTGAAGTTCTGCTCTACTTGGGGAAATAAAAAGGGCTTATCTTCTTGAATATAGAGCATGACATTATCCAGTGGGCTGTTAGTTTAGCATTTCCCAATGTCTTATGAGACTTTCAGATCTAGGTGTTTTTATGATAGTGAAATCAAAACTTTAATATGGGATGAAATTCGTACTATTATGTCACAGGGGGCTACACAGCCTAGTTAGACATCCCAATAAATGGCAAAAAAGATTGGATGCTCTAGAATAGGATTCTTCCCTACTGCTTTTGCTGCCAGTTGCTATTAATTTCCACTTAAAACTGCACGGGCAAAAATGGAATGCTGTGACCAGTTTGAGTCTGAACTACAATAGTATTGACAGAAGAGAAATGAGAATAACTGGAACACTACAAAGCCTGATGTGTAAGCAGAGATTGAAACATCTAGGGTTTCTGAAGAAAGAGAATGATGATTGATGGACATGTGATAGCAAACCTATAAGTATGCAAAAGGCTGCTATAGAGAAGAAAAAAACAACCTAGTATGCAATTGAAAAAAATAATAATAAGAAGTTAGAGGATTTATTCCAATAATGAAAATGGACATTGTAGTTTAGGAAAAATAAAAGGGATCCAAATAAAATTATCCAAGTAAAAGTGATGCACTGAAACATCCTGCCCAGAAGTTCTGGAAGCACAGAAATTCAGCAATGGGTTAGAAAAATATCCCTGAAAAATTAGTAGTAATCTATAGAAATCTCTTTTAAAGGGGAGCATAAATCTAGACTATTTTGTGAACCTTCTCAAATGTTTATTTTAATTATTTTATTTTAAGTAATTCTTTTCAAAAGCATCTGCTTCAGAACAGATGAAGAGCTGCAGAAGGGTTTTCTAAGATCAAATGGATGGGATAAATAGTGGATTCCTCTATGGGAAAGAATGGCCTGCCACAACATTACATTTTCCCTTCTATCCTTGTAGTTTAGGTATACATGATATTAAAAACATGCTTTTAGACTTAGGCTCTGGACTTCTGAGAGTTTTTAGGTCTGACCTGTATTCCTGGTGCAATCTAGGACATTTTAGTGATGAAAAATAATTTTCTAAGTTTTGTCTTCAGGGTTAGGCAGCAACATTTTAGAGCATTAATAAAAAAGCTCTTTCTCATTGATTCCTGAAATGATGGTCACATGTTTAAGCTATAAAGATAGTTAGAGACCTTAATAATTTCTTTCATATATAATAATTTTTCCCCCCTTTAAAACCAATACTGAGTTTTGAGTAATTTAAAAGTACTTGAGATTATTTTGATATGTGGGTTGTTGATTTTTGCATATCTAATGAAGAGCCCCCAACTTGGTTTCAGTGGGATTTTGCCTAGAGAAAGCAAACTCAGGATCTCAGAGTGTCATGGAGATGCTCAGGGTAGTCTGACATGGCACAAGTCAGTCACAATTCACACATCTGCTTTCTGGCGTGACATACTTGGCAACTGCCAGCTCTCAGCTCCTTAGCCAGTGTAATTTATAAGATAGTCTCATTTGTCAGACATCAACAGCAAAAAAACCTCCTTAGAAAATTCTAGGGTGTATAAAGTTTTCTGCACTAATTTCATTGCTGTGTTTGAGCATGTGTTCCTTGGTGGCAGCTGTGGGTGTAACTTCTGAGTTTGAGGCAAGAAAAATTGACATATGGTTACATGCAGAAGATGTATAGTGGGGCAAAATAGTTTATCTGAAAAGGGAAATCCTGTTTGAGAAACTTTTTAGTGTTAATTGCTATCTTACTTTCTTCTGTTTGAAAGTGTGACTATATTCTTGATATCTCCACTGAAGCGGGAAGGTGGAAAGAACTTTAAAGAAGTGGAAAATGTTCTTTAAAAATAAAATCTAAAATTTATCAGCTAAATATCCTCTTACTGACAGACAGGAAGTCTGATGACACAGTGAAGGGTGAAGCTATGCCAGATAAGATAAAATTCAGCCTCCTCAGGTCCTTCAGTGCATAAAGGTAACTAGCACTTTTCATGTCAGATATGTTTCTCAGTTTAAAGCAATATTTACATTAAAAAGAGACTCTGGTCCTTCTGAAGTATTATTGAGCTGAGGCAGCCTGAAGACAGGAGAGTCTTCATGTAATCAATATTTTCCTTTAGAATCTGGCATCTTTGTTAACAATGTTTCTTATTCAAAAGTATGTTTAATGCATTGTAGAAGTAATATGCCTTATAAGAAACATGGTAAAACATATATATTGTGATAGCACAACCTTGGAGAACTTTTGTCATTGTTTCTGATGATTTTTTCTTTAAAAAAAAGGTGTTTTGCAGTAAATGGAGATAGTCTGACATGCAAGTCTAACTGCAATTTCCATTCTCACTTGGCAACCATGAAGACCTCCCTGACTATTTGAAAGAAAATATTGCAGATGTTTTAGGTGTCAACAGTTTTCTCAGAAATCACATCTTAATGTGAAGCTATTGCAACTGCAAAATGATAGACTTAAGTCAATCTAAACTGTATCTTCAAATTTGAATACAATTATTCTGAAATAAAAAGAGAAAATTGAAATACACAATATTTTAATCAAAATTAAGATGGTAAACAAATAAATTTAGGATAAATAATTTTAATATAAATAATTTATGAAAGTAACATATGAAGTGTCATTGACAGCCCATTTTAATTGTCACACAATTTCAAAAATATTTTGTTAAATATCTGGATTTTAAATCTTATTCTAGAGGTATATACATTAAACATTCAAAATTCTTCTACTTTTCTTATCATTAATTATGAATGTATCATTTTGGTAAACCAAATGGCTTTGCTTTTACGTTCCATCTTTCACTTACATTTCAGAAAAAGAAGCACTCGAAAGGTAAAAGGAGAAAGAAAGTAAAAGGAATTTATCTCATTTCATGGTGGAATCAGTAGGTTCCAGTTTCTTTCAGATATCAACTAGAAAGACCGTCTTTCAAGACAGATAATTATTTATTGATACAGTGATGGAAAAGGTGATAGAAAGTTATAAAATCTTAAAAACCTTTTGATGCAGGGAAGCCTGAGATATTGCAGCATTGGCCAGTCAAGGCACCTAGAGCAGGTTACACAGGAAGACGTCCAGGTGGGTCTCTGGAGAGGGAGACTCCACAACCTCCCCCTCAGTGTAGAGAAGTCCTTATGACGAGGTGAAACTCCTTGTGTCTTAGTTTATGGCCATTGCTCCTCATCCTGTCACTGGTCACCACTGAAAACAATCTGGCACCCCTCCTCTTGACACCCAGCTTTGAGGTATTAATGTGTATTGATGAGATCCCCTCTCAGTTTTACTCTTCTGTAAAATAAGCAGGCCTAGCTCATAAGAGAGATTTTCCAGACCACTAATCATCTTTGTGGTCCTCTGCTGGACTCTTGTATTTCTTGAGATGTGGAGACCAGAACTGAACACAATACTCTGGATGTTGTCTCAGGAGGAGGATCACCTCCCTTCTCATTATCATTTAGATAATAAGAAATGAAAACTAAATTTTAAAAGACCTTCCCCCTGCCCCTGACATCTTCAGAGAGAACTCTGAGAAAGCCAGTGCTCTGACCAATGACAAAGATGAGAAGCAAGAGAGCTTCCTCAGCTTGGGTTTTTTGTTTTGTTTTTGAGTAGGGCCAGTTATTCAAGGTACAGTTAGATGGACCTGTACCTCCTTTGCAGTCTTGGGACTGCTGCTTTGTTGTAAATGAATCATAGAGTGGCTTGGGTTGAAAGGGGACCTTAAAGATCATCTTGTTCCAACCCCCCTGCTGTGAGCAGAGACACCTTTCGACCTTTCAATAGACCAGGCTGTTCAGAGTCCCACCCAGTCTCACCTTGAACACCTCCAGGGATGCGGCATCCATAACTTCCCTGGGCATCATGTTCCAGTGCCTCACCACCCTCACAGTAAAGATATTATTTTTTCCAATATCTAATCTAATCTAACCTGATCTAATCTAATATCTACTGACTTTCAGTTTGAAGCCATTCCCCTTGTCCTGTCACTACATGCTCTTGTAAATAGTCTTGCACTATCTTTCCTGTAAGTTCCCTTGATGAACTGGAAGACTGCAATTAGGTCACCCCAAAGCCTTCTCCTTTCCAGAGCAATCCCCATTCCTGAACAATCCCAATTCCTGAACAAGCCTAATTCACTCAGCCTTTCTTCATAGGAGAGGTGCTCCATCTGATCAACTTGGTGGCCTCCTCAGGACGCACTCCAACAGGTCAATGTCCTTCCTGAGCTGGGGGGATGGGTGGAGCCCCACAGCTGGATGCAGCTCTCCAGGAGGTGTCTCACCAGAGCAGAGGGGCAGAATCCCCTGCACAGGCTGCCAGCTCATGTCCAGCCTCTCATCCACCAGCATGCACAAGTTCTTCTCGGCAGGGCTGCTCTCAATCTGTTCATCCCCCAGCCTGGATTGATACCTGGTGTTGCCCCAACCCAGGTGGAGCACCTTACACTTGGTCTTGTTAAACCTCATGGGATTTCCATAGGCCCACTACTCTAGCTTGTCCAGGTCCCTCTCGATGGTGTCCAGCTCCCTCTGGATGGCATCCTGTACTTCAAGCGTGTTGAACAACACTCAACTTGGTGACATCTGCAAATTTGCTGAGGGTACACTTGATCCCTTTGTCTATGTCATTAATGAAGATTTTAAATGACTCTTGTCCCTAAGGACAGAGCAGGACCCTTAAGGGACACTATTTGTCTGACATCATTGATGCCTATTGGGAATCTGAGCTATTCACTACTAATCTCTGCATGAGACCATTCAACCAATCCTTATCCATTTAACAGTTTACCCATCTAATCCGTCATGCTCCAGTTTGGAGAGAAGGATGTTGTGGGGGATGGATTCAAGGCCTTTACAGAAGATCAGATAAATGACATCTGTCACCCTTCCCTTGACCACTTGATGGAGGCACTCCATCACAGAAATTGACTGGCTTGGTCAGGCACACTTGCCCTGGTGAAGATGTGTTGGCTGTCTCAAGTCACCTCCTTGTCCTCCATGTCCCTTAGCATAGCCTCAGGAGGATGTGTTACATGACCCTTGCAGGCACAGAGGTGAGACTGAGAGGTCAGTAGTTCCCAGGTTTTTCCTTTCTACCCTTTTCAAAGATGGGTGCAACATTTCCCTTTATCCAGTCACCCGTGATTTCCCCTGACAGCCATGACTTCTCAAATATCATGGATAATTGGCATCTACATCAGCAGTTTCCATCAGGACTCTGGGATGCACAGCATTGGCTCCCATAGACTTAGGCACATTCAGGTTTTTTAGGTGACCAGAACCTGATTTTTGCTTACAATGAGGGACTTTGCTCTCCTACTTCCCTTCATGTTGTCATCTACTTGCGATGTGTGGGAAGAGAGGGTGCCATTGAAGACTGAGGCAAAAAAGTTATAAGTACCTCAGCCTCCTCCTCAACTGTTTTTACCTGTTCACCAGCATTGTTTATCAGAGAGCATATACCTTCCTTGATGTTCTTTTTCTGATTGCCTTTCTGTTATTTTTTGCTTTTCCTTGCCAGATTCAGTTCCAGTTTTGCATTGGCCTTTCTCACCCGTTCCCTACACAACTGTACTTCTCTTTACTCTTCCCAGATCACCTGTCCTAGTTTCTACTGCCTATGCTCCTTGCCCTTTGGTTTGACTCAGTCATGCCAGTCTCCTGCCTTCCTTGCCTGAAATGAGCTATAAATGCAGCCTCAGAACTTTCTGTTACTTAAATGTGCATATATTCAATTCTCTTCCTCCTTATCAACAAATATATGCAAAAATATGTTATATCTAACACAGAGAAGGGGAGGGAGTATAAAATATGACTGAAACTGTTGAGTCTATTAAAATGTTCCTCAGCATCAAAACTATAGCCCAAAATAATTTACACTACACAATGGGCCATGTATCCTGCTTCCATCCCTGAGAAATACAAGATGTGGGGAAAAATGTGTTACCTGCTTAAGGAGAATTACAAAATGATTCTTTTAAAACTGCAGCATCTTGCTACTGCAAACTTTAGTATCACATCATATTAAATCAATCAGCCAGCAAGCTCTGTTGCTAGACATGCCCTCAATGCTGGCATTCGTGCCTCTTTACCTTCTGATGCTAAATGCATCTTTCATACTGCAATTTAGAAAATGATCTCTGGTAGTGTTTTACATCTGAGGACTCAGTTCAGACAAGCTTTTGTCTAATAATAGTGTGTCCACACATAGTATGATATTAGAAATGTCATCTTAAATTAGTAAAGGGTCACCCCAGAATAAAGCTGTTGTCATCACTGCTAATCAAACTCTGAAGTGGAGCTGGAGTAACATTGGAAAGATTAAATCTGATTTTTTTCATAAAATGATTTGATTTGACTCTGCTTATGTCCCTTTTCTATTTTCCCTTCACAGCTGCCGACAAATATACAGTGTGTGCGTCTCAAAAAAAACTAACATAGAAAAATAACTAACTCTGGAAATATAGAATTGAATAGCTGCATCACTATTTAAGCATGGCAGCATCATAACAAGACACAAATTAAGGAAAAGTGATTTTACGATTACACAAAGACATCAAAATATAACAAGATATGGTGATATGGAGCCAGGATGCCCAAACAATGTAAACTCTGCATTGCAATCACCCCATATAATAGCCATACCTTTGAATTGCATTGTATTAATTTAAATTATATTCATTTACCACAACAAGGCATCACAAAAACTTTAGAATAAAACTGTTGTTTTCAGATATAGGACACTAGTTGTGATGGGAATACCATCTGAAGAATACCATTCCCAAACCATGACAGTGAGAAAGAACACACTGTAAGAACCCTATTATTTACATGGAAATATTTGGGCCTTCCCAAAGTTTTTAATTAATTTTAAATTGAATAGTTGAAAAAACTGTTTTTTTCTGATCTCTGTGAAATCCCACAACCAGAAAGGCATTATTTAACAGGGACACGCTATGCTTTTTTGCATATAATGAAGGTGTGAAATCTTTTCTTCATCATGGTTAGATTTCAAAAGTGGGATTTTCCAGTTTCAATGTGGTCTCTATGCTTTTCAATCATCAAATAACTTTTTTGTTGACACAACTGAATAGTTCATTTAATGTTACAAACTTTCAATGTTCTCTGTCAGAACAATAATGCTAATACAGCAACTGTGCAATCAACATAATCAAGTGGGATTCATGGCACGGAAAAATATTCTCTTTATTAGACTCCCCAAATTAAGATGAAAATATTATGATTACATAAGGTACTTAGGATTTTGTCTAAACTTCCCTTTGCATGCAATATTCTAAAGGGTATTGGAAGGTGAATGAAGAAAGACCCTTTCTGATATGATGCATTTTCTGATATGAAAAAAACTGGGTTTCCAGTGACAGGTTTAGATTAACTCTTACTTTTGGTAATCCATCACTGAGCAAAATTGTATCATAGAGCAGAAAACTGGGAATAGTGCTAAAAGAAATGGCAGAAACACCAATTCTGGGAAGTTTTAAGAAATATTAAAAAAACCCCTAGAAATAAAATACCTATCAGACTCAGCTATCTGTGATAGTCTGTGTAAGGTCCTGAACCTGTCTTGGGACAATTCCAAGCAGATATACAGGCTGGAGGAAGAATGGATTGAGGGCAGCCCTGAGGAGGAGGATTTTGGGGGTTTGTTGAATGAGGAGGTCAACAATAGCCAGCCGTGCGTGCTTGAAGCACAGAAAGCCAACTGTGTTCTGAACTTCATCAAAAGCAGTGTGGCCAGAAGGTCTGCTCCACTCTCAGGAGCCTCCATCTGGACTGTTTTGTCCAACTCTGGGATCCCCAACAGAAGAAGGAAATGGACACACTAGAGTGAATTCAAAGAAGGAACGACAAAGATGATCATGAGGCTGGAGCACCTCTGTAATGAAGATAGAGTTGGGGTTGTTCTGCCTGAAGAAGAGAAAGATCTGGGGAGACCTTGAGCAACCTTCCAGTACCTAAGGAGTGCTGCAGGAAAGCTGGAGAGGAACTTTCTACAAGGACATGTAATGACAGGGGGAATGGCTTCAAATTGAA